>JASKDV010190825.1:0-11603 GCA_032466395.1 Aegires albopunctatus
CTCTTGATGTTTTCTAAGTATAAGTTGAACTGGCAGGGTCAGACCTTGTCAATATGTCTTACAAGTGTCATTGTTTCTTATCTACAGTTGGATACGTCACCACTTTCATATGCCCCGGGTCTTATAAGTGCTTAGCCATGCTACCATAGCAATCCAAATGTGCATGTGACACGGCATAATGATCAGACATTTTATCTGGATATAGCAGCATATAAAAAAGTTTAAGAATTTCATGTTCCAGCGATCTTCACATTAGATTTTCTTCTTGATTTGAGATTATGACTATTTTCCCCTGATCAGTGTAAAGGGCGGGTAAATCCAATTAATCCACATCATTTTTATAGAAAGAATTCTATCCAAGAGGGTTTTTCTTCCAATAAAGTGAATATCCGACTATCTGGTGCTCCAAATATTGGTTAACACTATATAATCATTGTTTATCTGTTTCCTTCCATCTGTATATCACAAAGTGTTATCTGGTTGCAAAGCATCACATGTTCATGCCACAGAAACAGGGACATTCTTTCATTCAATGGGCATTTTTATTTTCAGCTCCCATATCTTAAAAAAATGAAAGCCGTGACATGGCCATGCCATTTTGATAAAATTCAAATCACTTATCACCAACAGTTTTTCAGAATCTATTATAACCAGGAGACTGGGGATTTTTCATATATTTTCAAACACATCATTATTATAAAAGTTTTGCATTGTTGAAAATACTGATTTTACACTTACGTATAAAAGAAAATTGAAATTATTTGAATAACTTTCCATTATATAAATGTTCAAAAAAGTTTATAATTTCTAAATTTCAAAGAAGTTAATGAATGCTATAGAGATTTGATATCGTTAGAGACATTTCAATTATCATTATATTTCATTCTGGTAACAAATCTGGATCTAGGCCCAAAGTAGCCAAGCAAGGTATTTCTTCAGACTCTTCTGCAGCAAGCAAAAGCTGTGCATGGCTAGGCATAACGTAGATTGGTTGTGGTTTGTTGTTTAAATGCTGAGATGCAGAGTTCACAAAAAATCCAACTTTCACCTTTATGGTACCTCAGACCAAGCCCAACGACATCGTAGAAGAGTTTGCAACCGATAGAATGTGAATTGGAAGAATGATAAAAGGTAAGTGGTCCAATAGGCAATTACCGTTTCACTAAGCTCGTTTAATATCATAGTTGAGATATCGGCTTTTAAATTTGATCATGCAAGACTTACAAAACTAAGCTGAATTCCATAAGAAATTGCTTGTCTCTTATAAGCAGCCAGAAAGTAAGAGTTCTTGACATAATATCAAGACAAATGGAGATTTGAGGGTTCTACTTATGTTTTATTATCTTATGGACAATAGAGATTTATTTATTATTGTGGCACCGTGGTCTAGTGGTAGACATTTGGGCTGATGATCGAAAGGTCACAGGTTCGAATCCCGGTTGGGCGCGATGTTGAGTTCTTGGGAAAGACTCTTTATATGCATTTCCTCACTGCTTCCAGGTGTGAAATGGATACCTGGCCATAGGTAAAGGAAGATCTTGTCAGTATGCTACAGTGTAGCTCCTTTAATATGATCGCATTTCTGTACGCCCCCCAGGGGGTTGAGAAGGGTTTTGGATTGTACTGGCCTGCCAGGGAACTCTGTAAAGTGCCTTGAACACATTTGTGGAAAAGTGTTATAGAAAACGCTCATGTTATTTTTTATTATTATTACTATTTTTATTATTATTAATATTATTATTATTACTATTATTTTTATTGTTATTACTATTTTTATTATTATTAATATTATTATTATTACTATTATTTTTATTATTATTACTTTTACTTTTATAAAATCAAGTGAGCAAATTTTATTGAATGCAGCTCTGTTCAAAAGGCAAATTCAGTACACATGATAAATGAATAAATGTACCACATTGCAAGTGAGTCATGTAACTCAAACAGAAATACACAACAAATCACAAAAACATTAAAAAATAATAATATTTGAAAAAAAAAAAAAGAAAAAAAGACTTTGATGTTAACTAATAAAATAGATTATTTAATCATTTTTCCTCACAGTTCCAAGAACTGATGAACCTCAAATTATTCATAATTATAATAACATTGACATTAATATTGAAAATACATGCAGTAATAAATAGTTGAGATTGAATGAAGGATTATAAGACTTTTAAACACTACATGGATGCTGCTATGGGTTGTTCACCCATTGCAAAAATACAAGGCTGTAGTGCAAGACATTAAATTATGGGTCTCATTTTTTGTCTTGATCCTCTCATATCTTGAAAGAAGTGTTGAACAATATCTCGCTGTCAAGTAACTAAATTCAATCGAAGAAACAAATGTCTGTCCGAGAAAAGAAAAAAATTCACATACCTTTTTAAAAAAAGTTAAAGAAGTCAGATTGTATATTTACTTTATATTTGAAAGACAGCTATGAAAATTAAGAAGAAAAATATACTTGAACTCCATTTTCTCCTGGATCATGAGAAATCAGACAAAGCATAGTGAATCATGTCAATAGTTGACCAGGGGTCTACTGGTTATGTAATCAGATTGTTTTTTAAAAAGCACCGAGTATAACATTTGAATCTTCCATTATAATTTATATTCCAAAATATCTTGATGCCTCACTTCAATTATCAATAAGAGAACATTACCAGCCAATCATCAGCAAAATGTTGATGTATGATAAAGGAACACTGGTTTAAATGGGTGAGGCACTGAACGTTCCAAATGACTTATATTGGCCCTGATGATAAAGGAACACTGGTTTAAATGGGTGAGGTACTGAACGTTCCAAATGACTTATATTGGCCCTGATGATTGAGGAACACTGGCTTAAATGGTGAGGCCCTGATAATTAATTTTTGGAAGAATCTAAGACTCCGAACAAACTTGCTGACATCTTATGTGACAAACAAAATGGAAAGGTAAAAAGCAGAGATTAGAAAGGGATAAAAGTGGAAAACAAAACTGATGTAAATTCAACAAAACATCATATTTCCAGGCAGTTTTTAGGGCATTAAAAATATATATATGAATAAACAATATAATCAATATTGTAAGTATGGAAATAATAGTATTGAATATAAAATAATGAATCCAAACATACCAAATTGTAAAAATTGTAGGGCTCGATACACATTTATCATATTGAAGCATACCGATATGGTGATGTTGAAATCAAACTCAGATATCTTGTAAATCAATGATAAACACTGTCTTCAGATTTTACAGGTTGGCCTTATCACAATTAATTGAACATCACATTAAAGAAAATTACACACTGATTCATTAAATCATGAACTCTTCTAGTCACTTAGCTAAAATTAAAATATATATGCCAAATCTAAATGATAACCAAGAATACAAATTAACCAAATGTCTACTGTATTTCTTATACCATATTCATTCTAATAAACGCCCGGGGACGTGAATATGAAGAGGAGGGGGGCGCGCGTGCTTCTATTAGGGACAGGGCTTCTATCAGAGCGAATACGGTAGATTCATTCTCCATTAATCAGGCTTTTTCTTTGTTTCTCAAAACCAGTCAACCACGGTTAGCTATTTCGAATTTCAAATGGCATGTCACATCACCATGGGCTATCTTTTAACAGCATATCTGACAAGATTTACATCAATAATTGTCAATGTCATGCCACACTGACAATTCCTACCAACAAGACAAGATGAAAAACTAAACCATTTGAAATGGAAACAGAAATGCATAATGTAAATCAACCATTTTCAAACTCATACATATCAATAGAAATTAATAATTATCAGCTTAGTCAAAATGACTTTTGCCACACAATACCTTCATCTCTCCTTCTAAAACAAAGTAAAAGACTTAATGAAAGAGGGTTATTACTCTTTTTTTAAATTTCCCCTTTTGTTTACTGGGAATTACAAATTAACAAGCAAGGCTAACATAACTTTTTTAATTCACTGGCTTTTCCATGACATCAATCTTTTTTTCCTCAGATTTCATAGAACCAAATGGTAGAAGAAATTTAGATATTTCATCACCTTAGAGAGATCTACATTATATCTAAAATAATTCACCGTCATCAATACTGTGAGATTCTCAATGTCAAACACACCCCTTTTAAATGTCAAAGTAAACATAACTGAATTCAAATACCATTATTCCTAAATGCATTGATTATCCAAGAATAAATCACAATGATGGTAGAGTTAACATTTGATTTAAAAACATAAAAATCAATACATCAAACAAAAACTTGAAAACAATGAGATATTACATAAACTGACATTCAAAAAAATATTTTCCCTCAAAGTAAAGGATGTAGAAATTGATTTTTGAATCTGTGAAAATCTTTCAGTCTATGAAACGATTTCAATTATCATTATTCACTTAACTAAAGTTTATTGCAAAATACTTTTTGTCTTGCTTCCTTCCAATTGTCGTCTTTTCACTCAAAATAACTTGGCTTTATATTTTTCCCCCATAATCCTTTGATTTCGTTACTTAAAAAATCCTTTTTTTTTAACCATGGCTTTCACATTTAATTCATAATTTTTTAAATTTTGCCATCGTATAAATAATGCTTAATGCAATTAGTTATTTAAAAATATCTAAATCTAGGAAAAAACAAATCACTTAATGAACCTGCATTTTTTACAAGGACAGTTAAAGGACTGAATTCTGACACCCTTTTGTGGAAATCTAATATCTGCTGGCAAGATAAGCATAAAGAGACGAGTATTCTGATAGAATCAATATTATAAAACTATTCTAGTACTAAAGGATCTATTTACAACCATATATATGTATCATTCTTTAAAGCAATTAATGGTCAAATATATATTCCTACAAATGAACTAAATAAAAATAATAGAAGAACTAGGAACTCGGAGATATATCACGCTGAAATGAGGTTTCTGACACAAATGAAAAATACAAAACAAATAACAGAAGAACAACACCATCCACAAAAATGTAAGGATTGAACGGAATTATGGCACACAGGTAAAGAATGACTAAGGAAAGAAACACATCAGCATAAAAATGTAGTGGAGAAAAGTAATGAGAAATGGGAGATAAAAATATTAAACCTGAACATGCAACTAGAGTTTATGTACACCATTGCGGCCAGTCGTGGCTATCGCTTTCTATCGCATACATTCATTATTCTTTCGATCGATCGATGTGTGGTATTTGTACTTACGTCAAGCGTGTCTACCAACTTTCGAAAAACCGGAAGTTAAGTTTTAAGGTAATTGTGTTTCTAGTTCCGGTCTACTTTTACTCATGTTATTTTACTGCATACGTTCACTGGAGTCGTTTTCATTAAGGGGGAAAGATGCAGAGAATACAATTATAACTTCTGAAAACAACGTTTTTTCAGAAGATAAAGGACCAAAATTTGAGTGGTGGCAATGTAGGTGCACAATGGACGCAAAACATGTCGGTAGACGCAAAGCGTGTGGATTGGTGTTACCCGTAGTTTGTTTCGTTATGATAATACCACTTTTAGAATCATTTGAAGCCTTTGACTTTTGGAAACTAGAGCGATGTACCTTGGCTTAAGACCCAGCATGTCACTGAAGGCTAGTAATAGGGAAGTGAACACAATGGTGTACATAAACTCTATATTATTTCAAATACACGACAAAAAAAAAAAAAAATAAATAAATAAATAAAATAAAACAATTAATTAATCATCATCATTAATACAATATTTGCTCATCATAAATTGTAGGTACGGTATATCAATCAATGTATTTTATATCAAGGTGTATAGCACGTGCAGACTGGGTTACTGAATTCAAGAAGAATTGCTTTGGAGCAATCATGGTAAGAATGTCTAAACCATTGTCAAAAATCATTAAAAAAATTCATTAATCTTGATGATAATCTTAAAAATTTTGTTTTGAAAATCTTAAGAATTGCAGGGTACCAATAATGAAAAGTATGCATAACTGAATACAATCTTCAATTGACAATATGTTTTAATTATGCAGGCATAGCCAAGGTTTTTTAAAGACTTTGATCAGTTCTTTGATTATTTTCATTGTAGTGAGGAATAAACAAGAGGGGAAAACACTTCAACCTTTTCACTAACTTTTACTGTTCACAACTTCCCGAGATTTTACACAACACACCACATGACCTCAATGTCAAGACTCTCCGGTGTTCTGTATTACTTTGACACCGAGTTAAATATGGTGTCACTACAGAAGTTAACTCTCTTTCAAGAATGTTGGAAACAACATCTGTGCCGTCATTAGATTGTGACGCTTTCCCTTGAAAATGGAATACACATTCACCATTTGATCACACGAGTTTAAAGCTGTGTGCATTGATGGACGGGTCAATGATTATGCAATGCACAAGAATATTTAAGTAGACAAGACGAAATATATTTCCTGTAACTTTTTATCAAGTCTATCATGAAAAAGCTCATCCCTAGGTATGTGAAATTATTAAATATCATCATCACTCCCATTGGTTTGCTATCTAAGTCATGATTCAATAGTAAATATTCCATACAAAAACTGGCTAAGAGTTTTAGTACAATGGCAATGCCTTCAAAATGAGATTGCCATCAAGCATGAGATTTCCTTTGGAAGTGGATTACTAAGTAAGATTTTCAAAACATGGGGGGATTTTCTCGTTAACAATGTTTCATAGAAAATCATAAAGACAATAATTACAACATTTGCGTCCCATTAAAAAAATTCTAACATTCTTGCATTGGAAATACAAAACTAAAGATATCACTTTGAGGGATAGCTTGAATTGAGCAAAGGATTGAAGATATTTCTATAGGTTACATGATTATACAATATAAGTCTGTAGCCTTTGGATATTCAGAAATAAGAACACCCTACTTTATAAACCATCTATTCAATTGAAATACATGAGAAACATTGATATAAATAAACAAAGTAAAAAAATGGAGACATGGAATATTATACAGTTGCAAATCTGATATATTACACTGTGTGACAAATTGTGTATTTATTCTGCAAAACAATGAATAAAGAAACAAAATGAAACAAACAAAACCACCCCCCACCAAGGTTTTCCACAATCAAACAAATGTGAGCAGTATGGTCTTTTCAGAAATAAAATGGATACAATAAGTTGAACATCCTATGCATTTCGTTGCTGTTGCACCAAATAATCTTTATTGAAAGTTTCTCACCTCATTTTTAGCTGAATTAAAATTAGACAATATCTAAGATATCCCACGTCTCATTTAGCCTCTCTAAACGGTATGTGATTGTTATTTTGCACATATATATGTTATTAGAACGATAACGATGATATGCTTGCAAACAAACAAACTTATAGCTATAAAAAGAAAATTATTTACACAAGAAGACCCTAGAAAATATTGGCCAAATATTAAAGAGAGTGCAAATAAAAGCTGTCTAAATAACAATACCCCCACCCCCCCAAAAAAAAACAAAACAAAAAAAAGTACAAACCCCAAGACAACAACCTGCAATAAAATCAAGGCTCCATATTCAAGTACTGTTTTATAAAATCTATCCCAACCCACCCATTTTTTATTTCGAATCTTCTTGGAAAATGGTGATAAGAATAAATGTTAACATTTTTAAACTAGCAGTTAACTCTGGGGTAAATGTCACCAATCAGAATGTCTCTATTAACTATGATCTATAAATGCATAAACCGTGCTGCCCTTCCATATTTACTTCGATCAACAGATATCTCTCTGAATCTAAAGATACAATGTTGCTGTCTCAAAGCAGGCGAGTGGACAATCCAGTGCTTTGGTCCAATATTTGGAATAGCTTTCAATCGGAAATACATCACGTTTCGTCCTTGGAAAATTTCAAGAAATATGTTGAGTCTCACCTTTATAGAAAAGGTGTTTTAATAAGCAATATTGATAACTCATTATGTTTACAATTCATTGACAATTTATTGTTCTACGTCCAGAGCTCTCATTCCATAGGGGTGTATGGCGCACTAGAAGTGTTCATATTATTATTAATATTATTATTATTATTATTATTATTATTATTATTATTATTATTATAATGTCACTGACAAGTGCAGATAAAAACATCAATTTAATTGAATGGGCATTACAATGGAAAAGTTGTTTCAAGTAATAATAGATTAAAAAATTCAAGTGAATTCAAACCATCCAGATAAAATAAATATCATTAAAGGACACATTATTCTTTTGAATACAAAGTTAAATAATGTAATGATATTAATTAAGAGAAAGGTATTAATACATCAATAACATCAATATAAATATTCTACTTCATTCTGAGTTTTTGCATAAAAGTTAACATCAACATCAGATTAAAATCATACACGTTAAACCTTGACATCAACATAGAGGACACACCCAACAATCTCATCCCATTCAGGGCACACCCATCAATCTCATCCCATTCAGGGTCAAGGTCATAAGCATAAATAAAATAATCTAGTCATGAATTCATACATGGGCCATTTCGGTATTCATAAGTACCTATACAATAAAACTGATACGAGACGAGTTGAAAGAACTTTAAATAAAATTGTGTACCAATAATATACAAACATGACATAAATCAATTTTACAACACCAGGAAATCATACATCACTTCCCCCTCTTAATAGACCAAGCTCTTCACTTTGGCATTTAATCAAATGTATTTTTCTTTTGAGATCAAATCAAATACTCTTGTTACTCTTGAGTACTCGGGACAACTCAGCCATGCTCTCATCGTGAAATTGTCCATGGGTGGGTACCAAGCAACAAAACAAATCTTTTACTTAATAGTTAGATTAGACACAATAAATGTACAAAGAGATGAGCTATGCCTAGAGGGAAAACATTCACTCATATTCACGTAGCAATGAGTCTTTCAGGACGACCGGCAGGTCTTATAAGCTGCAAGGCATTTTGGCCTTTATGGTGAAGGCACAAGTATCAAGAGGTTCGTAATTGCACAAAAACAAAACAAATTAAAACATATTATATTATATCAATAATGACCAAAAATTAAATTCATAAAACAAAAATGAAACAATAAAAAATTATAGGCATGGGGAATATGTTTGGCAAGTGGACATTATTTCTTTAACAATGATGACAGAAATAGAAAGAAGAAAAAAATCCATTTATTATGGATATACAGTCATGTCTCCCTAATCCGGACATGTAATCCGGAAGTCTCTATAATCCGAACGCATGAGTTGGGAACGGATTTTTTCTTATTTATTTGTACTCTATAAACCGGAAATTCTTGGTTCTGGATCCGAACACCTAATTTGGGAACAGAGTACAACAATATATAGATTTTTTGCTTCTGTTATCCGAACAAAGGTGTTGTGTGTATGTGTGTGAGCATGTGTGAGATTGAAAGAGAGAAAATAAACATATAGCAAGAAAGACAGAGAGAGAGATCACATGCGAAGAGGGTTGAGGCTGAGCACTGAGAATTATGATCCACAAACGGTGACAACGAATACTTTGACTTTGATTCTATTATCCGGATGATTCTGTAATCCGAACAAATCGTCGGGAATGGACGTGTCCGGATTAGAGAGACATAACTGTAGTCCCCTTCAATTAAATGAATAATAAAAAAAATCAAATCAAATCAAAACTGTACAGTAAAAGTAATAACATCTCATTTCTATTTTCCATAACCAAATTTCTGAATCTTTTATCAATCCTAGCAATAACAAAGCCTATCTCACTGGAATGAATCGAATCATTGTGGTTTTTACATATAATAATTACATAAATTGACAAGAAATGCAAAACCAATGCTATGAGTCATTGGTTACATTTTCAAAATAAAACATCGCCAACACCTTAAAAATACAGGCCACAAAAACACAATGACGAAACTCAAACAAAAGAATGAAGACAATGAGGTCCCAAAAGTTACGCCACTATAAAAAAAAAAATTTGGGACCCCTCCCCCCCCCCCACCAAAATATAACAGTTTTAGATACAAGTAATGTAATAAATAAACGTTTATGTAAAACCCAACTGAAACTTATCTTGGGCTGGTTGCAGCCTGTAGGTCTATCATGTTAGTGCTATTTTGAGCATCTCACAAACCATCCTCCCCTTGACATTTCTTGTCTTGCTAAAATCTGACTGATAAGGAAGTGGATTTCAAAGATCAAAGTTGCTCCAATCAACTGCTGAAAAATTAAGCGTGATTCTGAGCAGAGCCTCTCTATAAATAGGTGTTGATTTATTGGAATGCTAATTCAGTGAAACTTTAATCTCCACCACTGGAAGTGGTAAATGCACAAAGGACCTCTTATAAGAACCATGACCATGGTTTTCATAGCCATTAACCTCTAAAACAACGACTTCAACTAAATTCTATCAACCCCGGAAAACATTAGAAAAGAAGAAAATAACACACAAAAAATGAAAATCATTATTTGAAGCAAGTAATAATACTACTGATTATTACAAAATGATGGTAAGCAGGATTCAAAATTTATACAGGCTTTTGGTGAGGAAACTCTCAAGGATGGCTATTAGAAGATCCTCGAGCCTTACCCACAGGCGATATGAGCAATGAGCTAATCTTTATCTTTTACAGGACTGAGATTCCCTAATCTTTTGAAATAGCATTGAGAAGGCATCCACAGTCTCTGAATTCCCTCTCTTCCCAATTTCATAGCAAAATGGCTTACAATGATTTAAGTATTTTTTTTTTGTTAGAAACATTTTCATTATGAGAACTGAAGAGTAACCCTAAAATCAATGATAAGTTTCACGAATATTGGAATGTATAGTTTGGGATCTGTTTCCCTGATGGCCACGCAATCAGCTTACTGATCACAGATCGTCTATCCTGCCTCAATTTTCATTTCATATCTAAGAGAACTGCCACAATCTCCATGGGAGGTAAATCTAATGGACTTTTGGGATCCAATTCCTTCAAGGAGTTGCTCATGGTGAGAGAGGTCTGCTTGCTCTTTTTGATGGCTGTATTGGAGAAAAGGTCTGCTAGCTTGATCTGTGGAGTGAATAGATTATTTAAGAGTTAAGCGACTATGAGAGCTTTGAATAAATATAATAAAATAATTGTTTTATAATTGCTTTTGTATTGCAATTTTTTTTTTTAGAGAATTGTTATATATCGGTGCTAAATAATGATGTTAAATGATTGCTCTAAATTCCCCTCACTTCAACACTTTAAAATGAAAAGGAATAAAAAAAAAAAAAAAAGGATCAAAATGCTCTTTTCCCCAACTATAATAACCCTGGATAAATGAAGTTTTCTAACCCTAGATAAATAAAAGTTTTCTAACCCTGGATAAATAAAGTTTTCTAACCCTGGATAAATGAAGTTTTCTAACCCTGGATAAATAAAAGTTTTCTAACCCTGGATAAATGAAGTTTACTAACCCTGGATAAATAAAGTTTTCTAACCCTAGATAAATAAAAGTTTTCTAACCCTGGATAAATGAAGTTTTCTAACCCTGGATAAATGGAGTTTTCTAACCCTGGATAAATGAAGTTTTCTAACCCTGGATAAATAAAGTTTTCTAACCCTGGATAAATGAAGTTTTCTAACCCTGGATAAATGAAGTTTTCTAACCCTGGATAAATGAAGTT
>JASKDV010190836.1:0-11603 GCA_032466395.1 Aegires albopunctatus
AGTTATTTGGTGAAATATGAAAATTAGGCCTCAATGTAAGATTTTGTCAACGAACCAGGTGGAATTGCCCATATATAGTATAATCTAGTAGAATCTAGATCTATGTGAATGTCACGGAAAGACAATTTTATTCATGGCTTAGAGGCCTTGAATCTAGAGTCTCCATAATATAACCAGTGTAACTTTCAAATCAGGAGTGGTGTTTTGTCATATTTTGGTAGATCTAGTCTCATTGACTTCATATGCAAATGCATCGCAATAAGTAAGAAAACAGAATGCAACTCGGCCACATGCTAGATATACATGTAGTAACATAGTGTTGTCTCTCCCATCGGATGTGGTGCGGATGTATGATGTAAGTGTTTTTTGCAAGAGGGGGAGAGTCAAAGTAACAAGCTTTGATCAGAAAGAGGAATCTGATGACTGATTTCCCGGGCCGTCATGAAGAATTGCTATTGAATCAGTATGGAGGTTTATTCAATTGAATTTATTGAGGCTCATGATCTCTTGTCAGTTAGTCTATCCTTGACCCTTGATCTACTACTTCTAGCCCCAACCCTGTCCCAAATGCTAAGGATTTATGAGTAGGCAAAAAATGAAATAACGGCAACATGTATTAAAATTAGTTTCCAAATAATGTGGCAATGTCAGCCTGGCAATCCTCCCTCTGAAAATGAGAGTGAATTACAACCCCAATTTGTAACAGTAACAGTTTTGAGTAAACTTACTTTTTCTTGTGTTGGATTAAAATTGAATCTAAATGTTCCTTTCATGAGCTACAAATGACCATGTTAAGGGTCTTGCAATCCTAGATGATTTACACAGATGTTGAGGATTATTTGCTTTTATTTTTCTTTTGTTTTTTATATTTTAGGGGCTTAGTGACAGTAAGCTCCGTGCCTTTGACATAGGTAATATGTCTCTGGGACCGAAGACTTTGTCTAAAAAAGAACAAGAAGAATTGAAAAGAAAGGTAAGGCATATATGAAGGTTGTCTAATAGATCCTAATTTTTAAGTTATGGAAGCTTTTCTTTTCCGTTCTCATATATATTGTAAAATATTAGGCCATTTTCTTATCATTTTTGATTGCATGGCAGAAGTATTAAAACACTTAAGGATTCAGAGATGAAAAAAAATTGAGCATTTCATTTCATCCTTCAATGCATCATCATGTTTTCTTCCTATATGAATGTTTAAATTAACTTTAAATAAATTATGTCCCTTGGTCCAAAGTCAGAAAAGTGATATAATGATAGTTTCAATGAACAACGGTAAAGTATCCTATCAACTAGGCTAGATGAGACAGGCTAGCACAATGCCAAGTGGTAGATAATTATACTTAGTACGATTTGACGAAACCAAAATAACATGACTGAAAATCTTATTAACTTGGGACAAAAAATTTGCTTCTGTCACTTCCTCCTCATTAAATGAGCTTGAAACAGCTATGATGAAGGTATGGCAACTTCAAACCATTGGTGATATTTCAATTCATTGCTACAGGGTTTTTTCTTCTTAAAAAGAGAATTGATGACCATGTAGAAAGTATGATTTTGAGACCTTATAGATTGAGATGGAAGAAGTAAGGAATGACTCAGATAATACATGTGTATGCTCTTTACATTTGATTACTTTGTTTATTAAATTTTATTTTCATGTGATGGCAAGTCTTATATTCTTTGGATATCCTATGTATTTCTCTATTGTTTCCAAATTATTTGTCACTTACAGAAAGATCAAGAAGCAACTGCTGCTGTATATGAAGAGTTTGTAGCCTCTTTTGAAGACTCTGGCAAACTACAAAAGACTTGGGTGAAAGGGGGTGTTGTAAATTCAGACAAAAGTAAGAAAATCCCACATGTCCTATAATTAACTGTAAAATAAAATATGTTATCTATACAGGGTGCCCTAGAAGTCGCAAATTATCCTGATTTGAAACAAGTATTAACTACTAACTGTATTTCGAAAGATCACAATTGAAATCACCAGGAGAGTAAAAGACAGTTGATGAAGAGAAATGATGCATGTTTTCTTGCAGAAGTTGAACATTTATTCTGACTATGGTTAGTAAAAGTGTTTAAGAAATAAAATGGGTGTTTTTTAAAGAAAATCTGTATGGTGTACAACTTCCAGGATACCTTGTATAATAAGATATTGCCTCTTACATACTATAAGTAGTATAAGTATAAGCAGCCCTATATCATTTTCCTTCAAGCTGCAATCCTTTTAGCATCTCTCTCTCTCTCTCTCTCTCTCTCTCTCTCTCTCTCTCTCTCTCTCTCTCTCTCTCTCTCTCTCAGTAAATCCTTTTGGCATGCTTTCTGTTTGAAAATTTATGATTAATTGATTTCTGGTATTAGGAAATAGTTTAATTGTACTTTTCAAGTCATGTCTTTTAAAAAGTAAATATTTTATCATAATTTAGAGGGTGAAGGAAAAGGTAGTGGAAGCCGGCTTTACAAACCTACGTCCAAGTTAGCTGAATTGGCCTCCACATTTTCTTCTGCAAAAGAAACAAGAAGAGAGGAAGAATACAGAAGGGAAGAAAGAGAAAGATCAAAATTTGTAAGTTATCATTTTTATTTGATATACTTGTAGAACTACAATCATAACAAGAATAAAATGTTTAGGAGGTAAAATAACTTGTGAGGTCAAATATGACAGGTATGCAATTTCATTTTGGTGAACTATCCAGATTGCAGAATATTTGTCAATTATCTCATCTTATTTGTATATAGTTTAAAAATTAGCACATGAAATCTTTGCATGGTTACCAAAGTATATCTCTTTTACTCAAAGATTGTCTCTTTCATTTATCCTCGAAGGTCTTTGCCAAGAAGAAAAAGGAGCAAGAGAAGAAGAAAAGCAATTTAGAACTTTTCAAAGAGGAGTTGAAATCGTAAGTAGTATAATATTAAAATATGGATTATTCACTTATATATATATTTTTTTTTTACTAGTGCTATTATTATGTTTTTTAATAAAAGAAATCCTTTGTCACTTACAGTACTATGATATGGTGGTGATTTTGAATTATCCTAGTTTTAATTACATAGTTTCAAGTCCTTGATTGATATTGCCAGGCCTAGGCCACCTAACTGATCTAATTTCTAAATTAGTTGCAAGAATTGGCGTTTTACCAATTTACTGTATACTATATATAATCTTAAAAACAAGACAGCATTTTATTACTATAACTAGGGCCCCATTTAGGATGGAGTAAAGTTGATGGATAGTTGAGATGCTCATTATCAGTCATTAATACCTTAAAAATTTAAATTATGACTTCAAATTTTCCAAATCGGGCCAGAAATAACCAGGATTTTTTAATAAAACCGAAGAAGAAAAAAACACTATACTTAACGGTAACTTTTAATTATCCGGAATAAGAAATTATGTCATATCTGAGTTTGAATTAAGTGGACTAGACTTTATTTTTTTTTAACCCTTTTTTATTAGTCTCCAATCTTATCTCCATAAAACTTTCATGAATTATTTTCATCTTAGCATTATACTCTGAAATATTATTTTAGCAGATGACATAAATATAAAAACTTCTGCTTATATTTTGCCTATTGCCAATAAGTCCGGGTGCTTTACATTAACTTTTCACTTCCCCTGGCTAACAGCAGCATAGTACTCATAGGACATTACTAGCAGCTTAAGGCATGGATACAAATTTTGGATGAATACTACACTGTTTCTTAATCAGTTATTCATTCACATCTTAGTTGGAGGTGAAATGGACAGGACAAAGGAGACATTGTCAATGACATGGTTCTCACAAAAATTTTGTGTAATTTAGAATTTGATCCCACTGAGCAGATTGGTGTCAATAAACGAATGCTGTTTGAGTTTTCTAGCTTTTTAATTGTATAAACCTTCATGCCAACGATGCTGTACAAAATTTGTTTGTTTGATCATTTATTTATGTACCAGATATTGGTTTTTCATTGCTAATTTGAATCTATCTATGAATGATAACTATTGATAGATATTTAGTTTTTATCACTGTTCAGTTAGTGGTCAGAATGTTTCAGACTTGCCATCTGCCATTCATTCAGATTTAATCGGAATATTCAGATTTTTTTATCACAAATATGGTGAAATTCTGATTTTATAAAGACCAACTCTGAGTTGTGTTTTATTTTTATTTTTTTTTTGGTGGGCTTCTGCAGTGCGCCTACATGCTCCATTTGTCCTCACATGCTCAGACAACCCAGAATAACACAAAAATTTTGGAAGGAATGCACAAAAATGTGGGCATGCATTATTCCATCAGAACAATTAATATGGCGCCTTTTGGGTTATTATTGCTTCAACTTCAATAGAACAAGTTGGTGTTGTAGCACTGCCATGAATTGTAGTTACTGGCGAGTGTCTTAATTTTAAAAAATGATTCTAGAACTGTTTTGTTTCAAATTTTTCTGTTGAACAATATGGCAGGTCTGTGTTTATAAGCTTCCATCTCAGGTTTTTACTTTTTATTGGTGTTAAATGTATTCTGTTGTTTTAGTATTCAAGAATTAAGAGAGGAGCGTCATGCTTTGAAGAGGGCTCGAGGTGAGGCCCTTAACGTTGAGGAGTCTGATCTGCTTTTGCCACCAAGTCTTCGATCCAATGATACTGAAGGTGGATCTCAATATCGCAGTGGGTTTGGTTATGTTTATGGTATGTTAGAGTATCATACAGCTTTGCATTAAATAGAATGCATTGTTATAATAAAGCTGTTAGCCTGCCTATAAAATGTGCATTGGTAATTGATAAATAGCGCTTATTTTCTTATAGAAACTTGGTCAAAATGAAGGTTATATTTTTACAAAGAGAATTTTGTTGTTGTTATACCTTTTCATGAATAAGTTTGAATAAAAATAAGGCTTTGTCTAGTAAAAAAAAAATGCCTTGAAAGACAACTTAAAGATTGTAAGTCGTATGGTCAAATAGCATATGCTGCAGATAATCATTGTCATATAATTATATTTGCCTTATTAAAAATTAATGATGAAAAGATTTAGGGATGTAAGATATTCATATGACCAAGGCCAGATGTTCTGCTACACGCAAAGCCAGTTTGACATACCTACACTTTGCTAAGGTTCTTGGTCATCTCATATAAATTGCTCTGCTTTTGTGAAAGCCAGGCAAGGATGGGCAATACGTTTTGAAGCACAAAGCAAAGATTATATATCACTGATGATACATATTTGCTTGCTTTGAGGCAGCAGCTCTCAATGAAATGATGGAAATAATATGAGATGACTCTAACATCTAACAAATTGTACATACTTTGAAATAGTATTTGATGTAATGTACTGTAAATAACTTGTATGTGACTTTAAGATAAAACTAAAGAAGTCTTCCAATCATTCAAAATTTATCGAGGGATATAGTTTTTGTTTTTAAAATTCAATAACAATATCAAGTATTTACGTATTGAAAAAAATGAAAACATTGAAACTTTATTTATTTTGTTAAAGAGGTGTTGGACATTTGAAGGGATGTATTTTATGTAATAACATACCTTTTTTTATCTTTTGTTTCCTGTTCACCCTGACATCTTTAAGGACCATCTGACATGGGAGATGAGAATACAACAAATATCTATGTGGGGAACATCAATCCAAAAGTAAGAACGATGGAGGAATAGAAGTCCTTGTATTCTTTGAAGTAGGAAAAGCTCTTTCACGGGAGGCTATTGCCAAGCTTTTTTGGAGCTGGTCGTGTAGTGGTCATTTACTGTTGTGAGTCTGCACTAAATCTTCAGTGGTTGAGGCAATGGAATGTGTCTATAGATGTTGACTCATGGGATTGCTTAAGTGCTTCATTATACAAATCTTCTTTGAACTTTTGTTGGAAAAGAACACAACACATCATCTGAGTGACTGTTTCAGAGATTTATGAAATGGAGTATTATCACTTTGTCATAGTCAAACGCACACTTGATGCAGTCATTTCATCCAAAAAGATCATTAAAAACATTCTTAGGATGTAACCATATGAAGAGACTTCAAGGGTTTAAAATGCAGAGGCTATTTCATGTATTATTGTTTTAATAACTCCTGTTTCTCAGAAATCAGAAGTAATTACTTTTGGATTGTTCTTTAATAATGTCTAATGTATTGCAATTATTGTCTTTGTTTTTCTTATTGTATGTTTTTCAAATTATTTCCTTTTTAGCTTTGAATAACATAACTAGTGGAAGATGTTTTGAACAGCTGTTTTTAGAATGGCCAATTATGAAAATAATCTTTAGTTAGTCTCTTCTTTGCAGTACTACTGAAAGTTATATGACTTGTACCTGTGTTACCCGCCATGTTTATATCTCTCTTAATGTCACACTTTTTCCTCATTGTTTTGTTGTATTTTTGAACAACTTGCTTGTTCTTCAAATTTGACATCAAATTATACACTACTTAATTATCTCTTCATAAAGATGTATGTTTGTAAATGTTTAGTAACTTCGAGTGATTTTCAATCATATCTTCAAATTTTTCTCTTTTACCGTGTTTGTTTGAACTTGTGATTCTTACCATGGGTGCTGCTGCCTTTGATTATGTAGATGACAGAGAAGGAACTTTGTGAAGTTTTTGGCAAGTATGGACCTCTTGCTAGTATCAAGATAATGTGGCCACGCACAGAGGAGGAAAGAGCCAGGGGGAGGAACTGTGGTTTTGTTGCATTTATGAACAGAAAAGATGGGGAACGGGCGATGGTTGCACTAAAAGGTACTGACAAACTTTCTTTCTCAGGTTTTGTTCAAACTTCTCTGTTGTATTTATTTATTGTCATTATTATTGATATTTTATTAATAAGATAAGGGTTTTCTTTTTTAGATTTTAATTAAATTCTGCACTGGGCCACCATACCTTTTCCTTTGACCATCTGGCTATCATAATGAAAAATGAGTGGGAAAGAGATTTAATTGAAGATTTTAAATTGCTTAGGACTTTGTACAAGTAGTAGCACACTGTGTTATAGTAATCCTATTGTATAAAACATTAACAGTTATCCTATACTTCAAAAATTGTTGAAAGAGAAGCAATAAATGTTGGTTGTTTCTATATCATGCTCTAAAGGGATGAAAATGTTTTTCAAACTTTGGTCGACATTCTCTCAAAAACTTAATTTTGTGATCATCCCTATTATATTTGCCATATCTTCATTTTAGAATGTCCAATCTTCATAAATCTGGCATCATATTAAAGTGCAGATTCCAATCTTTCGTATATCAAACAATCCATAAAATTGACACATGTTTCTATTCAAAGAAATATATTGCATAATTGAAAGAGGTTAAACAATGCAATTAAACTCTCTAGAGTTTAGTAAATTGAGGTGTTGTTGCTTTAAAAATATCTGTTATTATTGTTATTGTTATTATCATTATTATTATTTTCAACTCGTTGCTGTCATTCTATAAACGTACAAGTGCAAAATAAGAAATTTTGTGGATGAGACACAATTATACATTTAGAGTGGCAAATTGAGATACGTCAATCTTATAAGTTCAGAACACGCAAGAAATTGACACATTTCTAATGACCAATTTTATTTATGTTAAAAATGAGGTTAACAACTTTCAATAAAGTTTATTTGGTCACACTGGTGCAACAAAAGAAAAATCCGAAAATGTGTAGTAATACGTTTATAATATGATCATTCCACAGGTAGAGAAGTAAGTGGATTTGAGATGAAGCTAGGATGGGGCAAAGCTGTGCCCATACCTCCCCACCCTATATACATCCCTCCTGCCCTTGCTGAGTTGACACAGCCTCCACCTCCCTCTGGCCTTCCTTTTAATGCTCAAATAAAAAGAAAAAAAGAAAAGGACAGAGACAGAGAAGATCCTTCCGGACAGATGCAAATGATTCCGGAAGACCCTGCTGAACTGGAAAAGGTAATAGTTTATGTAATGGTTCACATTTTAATGTTTCAGACAGTTGCATTAGGAAAGAATCTTCAAAGGCTGTTTTACACTCTTATTGGGTTGTTAGAAAACATTTTTTTGGTCAAAGGTAACCTATTGTTATCTCTACATCAGTCTTAATTTTTAATTTTGTAGAAGATTAATCATTGCTTGAAATTTTTGGGAAGGTTAGAATTTGAGAACACTTAATGATAGTCTAAACTTAGTCCTGTTTGCTTAGAGAGAATGTCAAATTCAAGGCACGTGTAGTCCATAGAAGAGTTGGTTGCCTTTATACTTTATTAGAATATGTTTTTGTTAGTATCTATTACTACCTTTTCATTGTTTTGTCTTGCTTAATGTTATGGAAAGCATAAAATGACTTCAAATTTATTTTTTAATAATCTATTTTGGTAATCATTATTGGTTTAGATTTTAGATGTTGATGAAATTGTTATATTTGAAACTTTCGAGAATGATAGGATTGGAATTAGGTGTTGAAATATCCGTTTTTTTTCTTTTCTTTTTTTTCTTCTTCAATTGTTTCATTTTTTAGCCTAGGATTTTTATGTTTGATTTATTTTTTTATAATCCATCTCCAAAAATATTTTAAAAAGAAAAGAAAAGAAAAAAATGAAACAGGAAAAAAAATCCAACTGCAGCAATGATTAAAAAAAAATGTTTACTTAACCTGAAAGAACCTTGTTGTAGAACATCTGATTCTGATTCTTCTCATGTTGCCTAGTGTAAGAATTGATGTGCCTTCTACTTTCCGTAAGCCCTTGCAAATCTAACTGTTGTGTTTGTCTTTTTCAAATGCCATTTCTGCAGACGTTAGCCAATGCAGTTGTGAAAGTGGTTATCCCCACAGAAAGGTATATCAGTCTCCATTCTTCCTCCACTCACTCATTTGTGTCTTGAGTTGAATGGATATTAAATTGATGACACACTAAGTGATAATGGATCTTCTGCACATTACAACTGGGTTCTCAGATAGTCTAGAAATGATGGATTTAGGAAAGACTCGATTTTAAAATGATTTTTCTTGGCTTTTGGAACATTTTTAGGATCAAGAAAGTAATATCCTTGCTGCTCAAAGATTTAGCTACAAAGCTTAGATTTTATATTATTTTAATATGGTGAAAAAGTTTTTTAAGAGGTCTGAAATGGCATGTAAAAAAAGACTATATGAGAACTGTGTTGGAAGTGTGTCAATGGATGTAAAAGTGGATGGGAAACTTTGAAGAAAAGCCAGGCTTTTTGGGCTAGACTGGCAGTATTTTGATGGTGATGTGTTTTTTGGTCTCTCTCTCTGCTTATGTTGAGTGTCTATTATTGCAACTCTGTAATATAGCAGATTTAAGCTTATGAAAGGTAAGTACAATATTGATATTAACTCATGCCTTTAATCATTTCTCTTCTTATTGGAGGAAATAACATGAAGTGTATAAAATGTGATGGTATTTCAAGTAGCCATCTCTCTTTCATGTATGGTTGTCAAAAAGGCTTTATTGATTATCAATTATCTGGGATAAGAATTTGACGCTATACAAATATTTGGTTGTTGTTTTGTTGTTGTTGCACTTTGTTTTGTTGTGGATTTGAATTGTTCTAATTTTTTTTAGGGGGGAGGGGGGAAATAGTGCTAAAACAAGCGAACAGCTATCAGTTAAGTCCAGATTTAACTGTAAATCGGTTCTAATTTTAAAACATGAAAAAAGTTAATAGTAAATATGTATTTCTTATCATCAGCATCATAATTGTTAATGTTCCCGAAATCATCATGAAAATTAGAATATTTATTCTACCCTTTGCAAAATTATTTGTTTATTGACCAATGATTAACACCAGGGTTTTAAATAAATCTTAAATTGTTTAGTTGTTTCACAACTAGCTTTGTTAAAGGCAGAATTATGTTTAGAAACATTACAAATAACCTTAGAAGAGGCTAAGAGGCTTTTCTGAATGAAGAAAGCGATTGTAATAACATGATTATCAGTTGAATAACAAACCGAGTATACATAAATAAAGAGCTTTCTTTAAAAGCGCGCGTTCCCACCAATGTGCTCATAAGCTTTGCATTGTCCAGGGCAGGGCACACAGAAGTGTTACCTGAGGAAAGGCTCTCTTCTCTAGCATACTGTCAAGATCTGGCTCTATCTACATCCATTTAATAACTGAGTAAGATAAGGAAAAGCATCTAAAGAGCCTTTATCAAAGACTCCACTTTGTGCCCTACATGGATTCGAATCTGGGATCTTATCACTAACCCAAATGTCTATACATGGTTTAGAACAGAAAGAGTTGAAGGATGGCAAGGGGAAATCATTTATTACAAAAATACACCAATTCTATTTGTTCAACATATTTTGCAGTTCATCAGTCCTTGTATATGATGAAAGTATGTTCCCTTTGTGACTTGGCCAAGAATGACTGCATCTTGTTTTTAGTCTCTTATCTCATTCAAAGTTCACAATTTTTTGTCTCCTCACCTTGATAAACAATACTTTGGAATGCATTCTTGCATTGATTCAAGTGCTATTCATGTTACGCAGGCCCGGTCAGTCTTTATCAATTTGTATCTCATTTGCTACTGTTGCCTTCCTCTTAGTATTCGATTAATTCTTCCAAGAAGTTGCTTTCATTGTGTATTAAGAATTGACAGCAGTTCTCTTTGAGATCATTAGCTACTGTTGCCTGAAATGGAACCTACTGATAACTTTTTGTTATCATCCTCTCACATATTGTCTTACATTAAATTTGTAAAATTTCCTCCCATTCTATTTCATATCTTATGATGTTGTTTTACATATGGAAATGCCCTAGAGCCGCCTTGCTATTTTTTCTTCACTCGTCTTAACGAGGCTAAAACTCATCATCATCATCAAAACTGCCAGTACTTATTGCCATATTGCATATGTATACAAAAGAAATGATAAAAGGTTCCTGAGTGCCAATGGAGACATGATACAATCGCCAAATACCACAGTGGACCTAAGCTGCACAAGATTTTGTCATCAGAGAAAAGCCCTCAAAGAGAATCACCTTTAGCTTTGTCAATTTGAATTCACTGTATTTCTCCATACTGATCTGAATAATGTTTATAGCAATCAATTGTCAGATTTTCTTCAGTAGAATTTGTAATCTTTTAATCAGTGCATTTTGTGTATATTTTTAATGATACGGGAATTGTACAATGTGCGCTTAACAAATCATTGATTGATTTTTAGGTCTACATTATTTAATATAAGGTATTGATATTTCCTCTTGAGAATGGCTAGTTTCATATTTTATCTTCTAAATCTCAAATTGCTCTATTGTGAATCATTCATTCCTTTGATTAAGTAGAATGCAAGAACAAAATCTACCTCTGTCCACTGCACAGCCATTCCAATGCACTGAGTTGTTATTATGATAATAAGAAATAAGCTTTATTAGATAATAACATTGGATAAGTTGAGGTTTAAGGATCATATAAGAGTGGGACCTTGGGGGAAGTTTGTGAAAAAAGGGTTCCTTATTGCCTTTACTTGTGCGTTTGGCCAAGGAATATATTTGTGTACCTTATCATTGAAAGATATTGTTTTATGAAAATACACAATAATTACAGGTTTTTTTGTTTTTTTTAGCAAACGATATAGCAACGTCTCCCTCCTCCCCCCCCCCCCCTTCTCTCTCTCTCTCTCTCTCTCTCTC
>JASKDV010190847.1:0-11603 GCA_032466395.1 Aegires albopunctatus
GGAGAGTGAGTGAGAGAGAGAGAGGGAGAGAGAGAGAGGGGGGGAGAGAGAGGGGAGAGAGAGAGAGAAAGGGGAGAGAGAGTGGGAGAGAGAGGGGAGAGAGAGTTGGGGAGAGGGGGGGAGCTTAAAGTGGAATATCCACAGAGAACAAGATAGACCAAAAATTAGAAAGGAAAAAATTAATGTCTCACCTTGTTGTCTCCAGGGTTGCGGCAAAACTCCCGGCCAGTAAATAGGAGGCCTGCCAGGTAATTCGGCCAATTTGTGAAATCGACTTGCTTGGTGACCTAGATACATGCTTGTATTTAACCCTGGAAGTCCCAGAGCTGCATGAGGACGACTAAGAATGTCAGAGATACCATGAGGGGTAGTCAAAGCTTGGGACATTGCCGCCTGCATTTGTTTCAAGGCGTCTGGCGAATAGTCTTGGGAAAAAAGGGAATTGGAGGTTGACGGGAATTTCATTTCCGTCAAATTGTGCAGCGCCGCCAATGGTGGTGAACTCAACACAAAGGCGCTTTGCTGTCTGGAGGAGTCTCTAGAGGTTTGTGGAGACATATTGTTGAGAAGGGACGCCATTGAAGGCGGGGTGCCAACCGAGGAGGGCGTACTGGTGGCGTTACTATTGGAGTTGGGGCTGAGGTGATGAGGAAGATGATGGTGATTGCCGTAACCGTTCTGGACGGCCTCGTTGCCTAGGTTACTGCAGTAGTCCAACATGGTGGAGTCGAAGTTCTCAATGGTGACTGATTGTAGGTTATTGGTGGCGTTTCAAGAAAATTTTAAGTTGCAAACCGTAGGGAAAAAATATTATCCCAAATTTGTTCAGGATTCCGTGATTATTTTTTCTTTGATGCTATTCTTTTCTGACTAAGTGTTCAAATTTAGCGATCTTGGTGGTACGTTAGTAAACAAACATTAATCATTACTCTTCGTGGACTTGCTGCTGTTGACAAAGGGCACCATGTCAAATCGTTGATCAAGGCTTACATTTCCTGGACTGGGTTTTTCTAGGCGATAACAAAACTCTAGATCTAGATCTACATCTTCTACTTTTCTGCAATATATCCGGAAGCAATTTTTTTATTTTTATTTATTTAGATTTTATTTATTTATTTATTTTTTTTTGCAAAGGAATAGATATGCCTGTAAAATACTAATGTAAAGAATTTAAGGATTCCTGTCAACACCGCAGATTACAATCTAGCCATTATTGACATTTGGGGTAGGTTTCGGCTCACCTTCGATCAGGCAGACTTCAAAATTCAATAATAACGATGATGAATTAATTTCAAATAATTCCAACGAGGAATATGACCAGGTATAACGTAATCTGATATATCCTTCTTTCACAAATAATAATAATAACCGTTCACAATCCTCAATTATTAATAAGAATTCACCATTGTTATAAAATTCAATAGGTCACAGAAAATCTGAAATTCGATGACAATCCACAAGGCATTACGCTCATCAACGGGGCTAACAGTGATGGTTTCGTAAACGACTGGCTCCAGCGCTTTCTCGTCGTTGTTTTGGTTTTGTGTTCCAATTGGAAATTGTTATATTAATTATTTCAATCCAAGGACAACACTCTAAATCACATAAATATCAGGCCTGTAATTTGTTTTTGTTTTTGTTAAATTTTGTTGTGCTCACTGCTTATTGCCGACAGAGATATGGAATTCCTGCTCTAATGGCGACAGACCAACCGGTACAATTCGTGAAAATGATAATACTGTTATAGAGAAGTGTATCTGTGTACCTTTTACCATACACTATCTGGCCAACACTGAAACACGCTTGGCTATTCACAAAACAATCACTGCCTTTGATTCAGTGAATCGTAAATCGCAAGGTTGAGCCATCATGGACAAAAAGGCGGGATCTCAACGCCTCTAGCATCGGTCTTCGTCATTAATCTCGACTGCTTTCATTGATCCGGGCTTTGTTGGTCTTCCGAGGGGCTGACTGAATTTCCAGGCGCACGTTCTCATTGGTCCATCCACTAAGAGCTGCTGTCGATAAACGGATCCGCAAACAGTAGTTGGGGAGGGATTTAGATTTAGTGCCGTGCTGTAAACTTTCCTTGCTTTCAGAGATGGCGGCAGTTTGTCATGCTACTGTGGAGATGATCATATTAGTGGTAGGTCTTCTTCCCACGTACGGAGTTCGAGCGTTTTGTTTTGATGGAAAAGAAAAAGAGAGGAAAAGGACGAGATGGAGAAAGAAATTGACGAGTGGGAGCGTTGGGTTATAAACTTTAGAATTGGGGGGCGGGGCGGTGGTACTGTAGTTATATTAGAGGTAAAATGGGGCGCTAAAGGAAACGGAATATGAAAGCGGTATTTGGTGAAGGAGCGATTTTATCATTACTATTTTTTAAAGCATGGATATTATATTATAAGGGAGGGGATTGGTTCGTGGTGATGCTTTATTCTTGTACACGTATTTGCAAATCCATCGAGCTCATGGAATCGTTAGGTTTTTACAGCGATATCATAATAAAGTTGTAAAAACGCTAAATACACCGCGGGAGTCGAAGTCTTGGAATAAAAGATCCTTATTGGATACGCACGGACCTAAGAAAAGGAAAGTGGTCTTTGAGGGGTGTCCAATATCTCACAGTCTACACGGATATTAAATTAGGAACAAATGAAGATGGCGCTGTTGAACATCTGCCACAAGACGGCACGAACTCCATATTTGAATCAGCGTCATTTGATTTTCGATTTATTTAATGCCTCATTTTCCTTCGTTTCTTTTTCTCTAACGAATCGAAAAGCTTTGGTTGAAAGTTTAATGCGGGATGAATACTTAAAAAAATATGTGTTAGAAAAAACCCCAAACCAAAGCAAAACATAATCACACTCAGTTACGGCTTGGAAAGAAAGAAAATAATGCCATATTTGATTGAGTCGTAATTATATAATCATCATCTACCCGAAAGATTGAAAGCGTTTATCTTTTAAGAAAATTAAAATTCTAATTTACTTTATAGAATCTAATTAAAAATAGGGAAAAACAACAACAACAGCCCAAACAAACAGACCAACAAAAACAAACCAGAAAGCAAAACAAACAAACATCGAACCTTTTAATTTTGTTTTCAACGCTCTAGTTTAATCAAAGCAAATCGTTTTAAATTGACTTTTTATAGTTTTAATGACATTCTATTAACACGACAACACGCTTGCGCATTAAAAAGAAATTATTTTTCTTTTTTTTGGGGGGGTTTATTATAATTTTAATCTTAATCGTTTTATTTATTTTGTGTTTTTGATATAAAAAGAATTCGATTAAAACAACCGTCTCGCTACACTTTCCATACCAACTTATCTAAATTCATTTACAACCGTTGATTGATTCTACTATGGTTCAAATTAAATACATGCAAAATTTGATTTGATACAATTTGGTGATTCGACTTATTAACAACTTACTTGCAGCACTCTATTTTCACAGATTATAATTTATTTTTATTGTTTGATTTGTATGGGCTTTGAAAATATGTAAAATTTACTACTTTTGAGGGTGTTTGGATTAGCGTTAATGTTTAAATTTTCAACTTTAAAGTTAATATCATAATATTAAAAAAATTAATATCTACCCGATCATTAACATAAATTAAGGGTTATATTCAAGAATTATCAAAGGGAGAGTTTAAAGAGCAGGCATACCAGTGGGTTTTAAATGCACCATTCATAATTAAAGTAACCAAAGCTTCAACGTTTACGGCAATAATATTGTATAATAATAAAAAAGGAAATTAAAACCCAATTTTAAATCCGTTCATTATAAATTAAAGTTGAAAATACACAAAAAAGAAAAGCAAAAATGAAAACAGGTCAGGTACTTTACGGAAATATGAAATATTTAATACTGACTGACCCGATGCAGCTTTGCTTGCAATAATTAAAGAAACAAATAAAAAATAAACAAAACAATGAGAAATAAACAAAATTGGAAGGGATTTGTATCCAGATGTTGATCAAGCTAGATTCTAGATCTGGCAGATTTGCTTTCTTGTTGTCCGATTCTAGATCATTCCAGATAGATCTAGAGGTCTATAGTAGAGTCAATGTACTCCCAATACATTATTCTCTATTCTAGATCCTACACTCACCTTCCAAACAATTAATGGAAACAGGATGTATAATAATCTGTTGAGGTTCAATTCAATGATGAGAACTTCAATTTGCGCCAAGAGTTTTCAATTTCAAATCCAATACATTTTGTACTACGCCCCCGTTACCTTCTTGTCTAGTTTCGATTACACCGTTATCAAACAGATTATGATTATCTCTATGAACAAACAAAAAATCATCTGAAGGTACAATACTTAATAATTACTCGATACGGCTGATGAAGATAAAAAGAAAGAAACAAAAAAAAAAAAAAAAAAAAAAAGATAAACAAACAAACGTGAACAATGTATTGTTTCGTTTCTACCTGTAAATCGCTCTTTGTACAATGTATTGGGGGAAACAAATCAATAAATAAATTATTGTCTTCCCTTTGAGCACGAAAATGAAAATTTCCAAAATGTACTTTAAATCCTAGATTATGTAACCGAAATTTTAGTGTACAAATTATGATGACAAAGGGGATTTGGTTAAAAAGGAGGAGAAGACGACATGACATGTTTGTGGCTGTTCTCAAATATCTATTAAGATGCAAACGAATAAAATGTCACCAATAGTTTATTATAAAGAATGAATAAAGTAATGGTGATATTGGTAGTAAGCAAACATTATTGTTAAAATATAAAATTTTATGATTATAACGTAATCTTTATCATAATTATGGGCACTTACAGAATACAAATCATGTGCAAACAAATTAATTAATTGATAGTAAGATAGATAAAGAATAGATCTATCAAATTAATAATAGAAACAAACAATTTGTAAAATGAATTCAATAACATCTTTAACAATAATTATGATAAAAGGTCAATAAAATCTTATGTTAAAATTAAGAGCCTAGTTATTTAGTGTTGTATAATCCATTTGCCATCTTTCTTTAGACTTTTAGAGCTAGCTTACTACAATAACTTTCCCACGAGATATGTCCAGCCAATGCACCGGCTACCCGATCCCATCCTCCCTGTAAATAAGGTATCCTAATACACCGCCTTACGTGAGTATCTTCCCTAGATCTAATTTCATCCATCACTTTGTCACCAATTACGGCACTCCTCTACCCAGATACTAACCGTGCATTTCCTTGCTTGGCTATTTAGACTTCAGAATTCACAATCATAGAGTAGACATATTTTTTTTTTATTAGAGCTAGCATTAATTTATATCCAACGTTGTTAGAATTACTATACCAATAAACATTAATTTTGAAATTGTTAGTTATCATTAAATTGTGAAGTAGTATGTATTATTTTAATAAATATCAAGCCAAGCGAGTTCCCCCTATAGTTTGTTTCATTACATTTGTCTACCTCTCACATTCCTACATTTACGGTGGAGCTGCCAATTTTGGATTTTAATTGTTCCAATTCTTCAAGAGATATTAATTTGGACTATATTTCATTTTATCGTATGCTGCTTATTTCTAGTTTCATAGCTCTATTACAATATAATTTGGACATAACTCATCATTTTGTAGTGAAGTTGGCTATTTTGGACTTATTTTTTGTTATCCACCTTTTCTCATGGACTATTGATAATTTTCGTGGCTCGCGCCTTATCGAAAACTGTTCGTTACTTTCACACTGCAAGGTAATTAACATCCTGTGTATACGGAACTATTTAAGTTCTACCCTGGTACTCAGTCTCCTTTAACCATGTTGACCGTCCATTTTTCGATTTCAAAATTTTCTGGTATCAATTCGGAATACATCCACAAAAAGTTCTAGACGCTATTCTTGCCTATTGTAGTCTTTTAAATGTGGATGACGATCATAAAGTAGCGACTTTTTAACTTCATCTGGAGCATGAAACAAGGGCATGGTTTGACGACCTTAAGTCGTCCCAAAAACTCCGGTGGAAAGATATGCAGAAACTCTACATAGATCGTTTTATTCATCAAAATTCGAACAATTCCCCCGACTTCCTGTATCAACAACAGATGTACGACAATATGTCATTGGTTCCTGGACAGCAAATTATAGATTTTTGTCTTGTGTTAAAAGAGAAAGCTGATACGCTCCAATAATCCGACAGCGACCTTCTCACACGCTTTATCAGTGGTCTACCACCACAACTAGCTTTCTTTGTAAGAGATGGCAACCCCTCATCTCCTGAAGAAGTTTTAACCTCAGCACGCAACGGAGAAGTCTATGGTTATCGATCAAATACTATATATCCTCATCACCGGCTCCCCTGCCTGCTAATACCATATCACCACAATCTAGCCCCTTTAACTTGCTAGACAAAGTAGTTGACGACCTTGCGCAACAAATCAGACTCATAAATGAGCGACTCGATCACTCACCGAGCCAACGCCAATATGATAGTCTACCTCCATTCTAAAATCGTCGCTTCCAGCGCCCTCCAGAACACTGCCAACTGTGCTACAGACGTTGCCATAGCGCCATAGAATGTCGCAGCGGTCGTCGTTTAAACTAAAACGGCCAGGAACTGCCCCGTACTCCAGATTGTCTTCCGTCTCGGGCCCACCATACATCTATCCAACGTCACAAAAGAAATCTCAATAATCGTTCCTTCCACCGTCAAAGTCAACCCCGTCCCTAGGATCAACGAGAGCTCATGACAGAAACCAACCCAAACGGTCCCACAAGCTCCCCTGACCAACACAACATCCATCCTTCCTTGAGATACTTAGAAGTTTATTTACAATCCTATTAAGATCCCGTTCTTGGACTCTTAGATTGATAGTGGTAGCACAATCGACATCATCAGTAGCGAACTCTTGTCAAGTTTACCTGACGATAAAGTTATTAACAATTCACAGGAAATGTTAGAACTAGCCATGGCGATTCTATTTGTGTTAAGGGAAAAGTTTCCATATGTGTTTCTTCGATTAATGCTAAAGGTAACCAGACTTTTTATGTTATAGATAAAACGTTTCATCCCTTACTTTTAGGTACTCATTTGCATGCTTTTAATATTGCCCTTGATTTTTCATCTACACCATCTTGTAAACCATGTTCAATACATGCTGTCAACGCCCTTTCCCTACCACCCCAAACTGAAACATTAGTATGGGTTAAGATTCCTCATGCAGTGCTAACAGGCACGCAAGATATCTGTGTGCCTATTAAGTCTAAACAGTCTCGATTTCTTTGAGCATGCGCTGTAGTGACTAAACATCCTAACAATAACATTCCTGTTAAATTATTCAACCCTTTAAACACTGATTTATTTATTCATAAAAAAACTGCACTTTTATATTTTCAACCGTTTGACGACCTTTCCTCACTCCACCAAACCAATACAGTTTCAAAAGATTCAATTACAGATTATATTATTATGTCTACTAGGGATGACATCCATAATTTTATTAAAGATAATGGCCTCGAAGCCTCTGATTATCTATCTGAAACAATGAAATTTGAACCGTACCAGCTATTGTACACCAAACGAAAATCATGTGTTACCAAAGAAGATCCAAATTTAAGTAAATGCGGTATAGCAGAACTACCAATTAAACAAAAATCCGACGCAAAACCAAATCACCAGAAACCATATCGACTACCTCCTGAGAAGAAAATAGTACTTAAACATCAATTGCAACATCTTCTTGGTGAAGGCGTCATTGCACCTCTTTCAGCCCAGGAAGACTTACCTATAACAAGTCCAATCGTCTTGGTTGAAAAAAGAAATAAGCCTGCCACTACTGAACAGTTTAGTGAGCAGGATAGGAGCAAAGTTTGTGCTCATACAGGTTTTGTTTATATTTCAGATACCCCAATTCGCAGATTGAAGAATTCAGATACCCAATTCCTGATAGTCAAGATTTAAAATGTGATAAATGTGTTTTCTTAGGTCATGAAATCAGTGCTGATGGTATGAAGCCCCCAGATGATAAGATAAAAATAGTCAAAGATTACCCTCGCCCTCAATCCCAGAAAGAGCTAAAGAGATTCCTCCTATTTATGAACTGGTTCAGGAAATTCATCCCCAATTTTACAGTAGTTGTTGCTTTTCCATTATATCAACTTCTTAAGAAATACACCAAATTTGTTTGGACAGAAGACTGCCAACAGGCTTTTCTAGCTTTTAAGAACTCCCTTATTACTCTAAAGCCCTTTCTTACCCACGCACTGATTTTTCTTTGTATTTGAGTGTAGATTCTTGTTCCCGAGGAACGGGCTACATGACGTTACATTATGTGCTGCCTGAAAATGAATGTCCTAATGCAAATGCAGACGAGCGTGTCAGAGTTGTCATATTTGGATCAAAGTCTCTTAAGAAATACCAGCGAAGCCATACCATTATTATGTTCCCACACTTATTAGAAAATTCCGAATGTGTCTTAGGCCTATTGGAATTTTGATCAACTCCGCCGGCCTCTTAACTATTAGGCCTATAGGCCTATATCTGCTCAAACTTTGATAAAGTCTGGGTCCCCCGACTTCTCATCATAATCTATGATAATAGAAGGTCTGATTAATGAAATGAATAGAATAGAATAATCAATAAGAGTGTACATCCACTAAATCATGCCATGTGCCATGAGTGCTTTACATGGGTTCCCTGACTGGTCATCATTCCAGAATGATTTTCCAGCCCCAAGTTTGGAGCTGGGGGCATGCAGAGTGATAATATGCACACTGAAAAATGGCGCTTCCTTTAATATACTGACAAGATGAACCCTACCAAACCGGATTCATTTTGCCACCGATTACAGTGATGAGCATGCGCATAAAGACCATTCCCAAGAAAGAACTTAATGTCACTCCTCACCAAGAATTGAACTTGGAACCTTTCGACCTCCATTCCAATAAATGTCTACCTCTAAACCACGATGTCAGTAACGGCATCATTTAAAAGTTTGATCTTCAGACAATTCTCCGCCTTTATGATACCCGGGCCAGGATAATAAGGTCAGCAGCCACGAACGTCGGAAGACTTCTCAGAGAGGTGGGTTTTAGCAGAAGGACCTTATAACATAAGCATAAGATGCAGGTTCTCAAATCCAATTTATTTTTTCACTTATTAGATCTATATTGAAAATTTAAAAAATTCCTTAATGAAATTATGCAGATGATGTGCTCAGAATCACCATAACCTTCCATGCTACCAGCTTTTGATATTATTGACTTTTAGTACTAATACAAGGAAAGAAAAACTAATTAGATCTCAGAATCACCACAACCTTCCATGCTACCAGCCTTTGATATTATTTACTTTTAGTAACAATACAAGGAAAGAAACACTAATTAGATCTATCTACATCTTATGGATATGAAATATTGAATTGGTTACACTTAAAGGAAGAAATAAAGGAAAACTGCACTTGAATACTCTTTATATTCCTTGTTCCCATCGGCAAACCTTTCCCCACCATAAAGCTTTTAATATCTCTTTCATTGTCTGCGATAAACGGAAAACCTTGCAGTAATCTAACCAAACATACACACATATTACAATATGCACATACGCTCTAACACACACACACACTCACACACACATACCCACACTCACACACACATACACACAAACATACACACTAACACGTGCCGACAATTGATAAAATCATACGTGATCCTTAAGCCACCAGGTTATAGATTGATTTCTTGTTTATCTCTTTCCAGTTTTCCTATAGAGACCCTATTATTTGTGAAGCCCCATTTTGTCCTAAACCTAACAACTTTCAAAACCCAAAGGATCAAACTTGAAATTTACCTTCCCTATCGCAGGTATGGGCGCTTGATAAATGCTCGAAAATCCCCTTCCTTCTCACTTAAAAGGTCTCGATTCAATTTAATTGCCTGTCATATTCGATAAAGCAGCAAACACGCTTTGGACTTAACATCCAAAGGAAAGTAAACTCACTCTAATCTGATACCGTTATGAAAACCGTTTGGATTGCCACTATCACGACTTTTATTGCTTCCAATTTTACCTGGAATACAAGCCCGGGAATTATTAGTAGCGAATAAATAACCGTTTATCAATTATTTCAAAGATAATTGAAGCCTCCAAATCCCTCTTTTAGCATTAATAACGCCACCTTTATTCCTGCGCTGCCCTGTTTCTATAGCGATTCCTTATTACTCTCGCGACTGTCAGAAAAAAAAAATGGTCGCTTGTCAATGCGAGCTTACTCTGTCTGAATGGAGAATTCTATAAACCCCTCATCCCTTCTCAAACAAACAAACCTCCCACAGACAGCCATATAGAAAGTTATGAAACGTTTTCAAAGCTTTAAGGTATCAGTGAGTCAAGGAATGTAATGGCATCCGAAGAGTTAAAATGTGTTCTTGCTCTGGCCGCCGTGTCAAATAATCCACGCGAATATTTCGTTAATACATTATTGTATTCCTGGATTGTTTGAATGAAACCAATTGTTCTTCACATTGTTGTGAGTTCGTAAAGTCTACCGTTTCTTCTTAAAACACAATTCAAATTACAGCTGCTGGCCTCTTTCAACCTTAAAAGGAAGCCAGGTTGCTACCGACAGTACTCAGGCTATAACCTCCAGCTTAGAGCAATCCCACTGAGAAATCTGCCAAATTGGTGACTTTTATTGCCCGATTAATAAATTGGAACTTAATGTACCCAATGTCAGCAATCAGGGCGCGTTTCTTTCTTCTTCTTACTTCTTTATTATATTTTTATTTTTATTTATTGATTTATTTATTGTCGTTTTAAATTTGTGTGTGTGTGCGTGTGTGTGTGTGTGTGTGACTCCGGGTTGAGCTTTGAACTTATAGGGTCTCATGGCTCGAACCATTCGGCCATAATATTGTACCTCAGGAAAAAGCAAACAGCGCGCGTTTCGGACATCACTGTCTTAACAATCAGATTTATATGAACTTCAATTGGCACATTGTCATTATCTTACGGAGTCCAATGAAGTAAAGGAGAATCCCACCTCCCCCACCCCACCCCCCCGCCCCCCACTCCCACCCCCAAAAAAAGTCTTACCAAAGGTTACACCACCTGTGACTTTTGTGGCCATCAAAATCTCTATCGGAAATATATTAAAAAATATTATGATCCTGCAATATCAATCTGCGTACTGGTGACGGATGTCAATGTCAAGCTATGGAAATCATTCAACCACTATGCCTCAAAACATAACGAATTATTCTGAGTGCAACATCTATGACAAATAACAATGAATACACCCCACATTATGACAAATAATACTGAATTGCTGGGACCTTTTATAATAAAAAATATAATATTGATCTAGCTAATTATCAAGAGACAGAGGGATCGTCTGCCATTGCAAAAGTGGCCGAATCCTGTCCGCCAGAATCAAATTTATCCACCGTTTACCCCTCATTGTCAATAGAATCTTTAATGTTGGGCTCATTCGTCTATTAAAATTCTATTTTAATGATAGACATAAAGTGGATAAATTATAGTTGTTGTAGTATTGAATTTACCCATGTCCACTACTTTGGTGATATCAGGGTTTTCCTAGACTGCCTTGTAAACAGCCAAGGGTTG
>JASKDV010190858.1:0-11601 GCA_032466395.1 Aegires albopunctatus
TAATAATAATAATAATAATAATAATAATAATAATAATAATAATAATAATAATAATAATAATAATAATAATCTAATCAAATCAAATACCTTCTAATAAATGTATGAGACAAATAAGCACTATTTTAATTTGTCTAAGTCTTTTAAAAACCACCATTTAAAAAATAATCTGACTGCGACCAAAATTTTGAAAGAATAATATCTCCCTAAGGTGAGAACTCATTAGCAATATATATGTCATTATCTGTAAATTATCTTATTTCAATGTTACTGCTTAAATTTTGGCCACATGTTCTTGTCCGGAGTGAAAGAAACTTTTGGATTTTTTTATAGAGGATCGCTGAAGTTTTTTCTTAAGCTTTCATGAACATTCATATAATTGGATTTTTTTTAATTGATTTTGTTTAATGATAGCAAACAACGCTGCAAAGGGTCCACTAGTCATAATAATAATAATGTTAATAATGAATAAATAACAATAATAAGGAATAATTATTAATGAGACTGCATTTTATAAATACATCTATTTCAAAATTAAAAAATAACATGCAAGTTACTTATTTATTTAAAAAATAAAAATAAAAAATACATTTGTCATTTAAAGTATTAAAGCAAGCAAATCATCTAAAACCATGAGTGATGATGATAACTTGTATGGAAATTTAGTAGAGAAAATAAAATCAGAAAAGAAAACTCCAATATTACCAAGTTAAAATGTTGTGCACAATTATAGCATGTTCCAACAAAATTTACTCAATGTGCTTGCAGAAGTTCCCTGGCAAGCTGTGATTGTGACACTCAAAAATAATTTTTTACCCCCTTTTTAGCATACACTAAAATGGTGATGCTTTTAAAGAAGTGTTTTATTTATTATTTAATTTCAATTACTACTTACTAGCAGGATAGCCAACAAGAAGAATAATCTGTAGATAAAATGAGAAACAAATCTTTATTGTTAAATTTTGGTGACAGTAATTACTAATTGAAAGAAATGGACACCAATCGAAAGGAGAAAGCAAGAAGAGCTTAAAGTTAAAGCAACTACAGTTTGTTTGGTTGGTTGCGAAATCCAGTCAAATATGAACTTTTATCTTGTGGTTTTAAATATCTTGCAATAATGATAATATTTGGATATTACTCTATGTATCTGACAAGATCTTCAAGAACTGCACAGTAAACTTTACAAGGAAATCCACATGAATCCTAACATAAGTTTGAAGGATTTATCACACAGATATAAGTGCATTGTGACATTGTGCAACACATTGGTAGTTCTTGATATTTGTCATATTTTTATTTTTGTATTTTTCAAAAAGGAAATACTTCTCTTGCATATATATAGATTTATCAACTTACCTCTTTGGTGTCAAGGGTCAATTTAGAATTTTTGGGAATCCAGTCGCCTTTCGTTGGTAGTGCTCTCTGTATGCATCAAGAAGGAAAAGAAAACCCGTTGACAAATACACTTAAAAAATACAAGAGTACCAACAATATAATATAACAAGATCCTACTTACAGCTTAATAAGCCATACTTCAATTAGCGCAGCCATATCAATATCATTTCTATCAACGCACACTTCAAGTCCAAGATTTTATAAGAATTTGTTGAAAGCAGCCCTGTTGTCTTTATTTCATTTTATTTCATAGTCCCATTCATATTACATTTAAAAAGCAAAAGAAGAGATCCATAACTAAGTTCTAGATTAATTTGATGTACCGGTACCAAATCATTAATGATATATGTATTTTGCAGATAATTCATAGCAAATTGAAGCTTTTTTTATTTCAATCAATGCATTGTTTATAGAGGCATGTTAAACATCCACTAGCAAAACATGAAAGTGGGATTTATGTATGCTATATCGATGATATATCCACTAAATTATATTATATGCACATTACAACAGGTGCTCCCCTAGATGATTTTGTCATTCTAGAATCCTCAACATTTTCTGGTTCACAAAGGGTCAAGTACTGACGAAAGGTGCTTCTCCTCATTATATTGATAGGATCTGACTCTACCTATAGCCTGGTACTCATTTACACCTGAGTAAATTGAGGAAAATGTGTATAAATATCCTTTACAAGAGACTCAACTCCATGACTTGATGGGAGACCTTGGAATCACTGGCCAAATTATCTACCTCTAGACCTTGATGCGATGGATATCATCAACATCAGGTAATTTTTGCAAAATAAGAATTGTATTCAAGTACAATTTTCGTTTTAATTTTTAGTCCTAGCTTGAAGGTTCTGATAAAATGATCCATTAACATCAAATTATATGAGTACATCCATTTTTCCAAAAAAAAGTGATTTACACATCATAAAATGTTTCCATTTACACAAAAAAAAAAAAAAAATTAAAAAAAAATGTATATGATATCACATACATAAGGAATGGAGAAGGAATGAGTCATTTTCCACTTACGGGATCAAATGCTGGCATATTAAATTTTGCTGCTTTGTGTTTCAGAAAATACTCTTCGGGTGTTTGGAACTTGACTCCTATGTTCAGAGCAAACTGAACCAAATAAAAATACATTGGTTATCAAATACCCCATCAAGGAAAGTCGTAAAAGATGGGAAGAATTGTTCAAATAAATTTTTCATCTTATTTACATTCAGTGATAAAATAAAATCTAATTCTGTGTTGACAAAAATTCTGTTTCACTTAAAAATCAATAAACTGACATGATTCATAATTATTGATTGTTATGATTTCACAATGATAAAAATTGGAAATGTTCACGACAGATTCTAAACCACCACTAGCAATGATAAACCATGACTTATCAACTAGAGAAATGGCAAAGAAATGATTTTGTGTTTTTTGGAATTCATGTGACAAAATTTACTTTTTTGTGATTTAAAATGTTTTTAAAGATAAAGATAGGATTTACATCTTTTAAAAAATTTAAATATCAACATCAGTCAAAATCTAATATCTCACTTACTAAACGGTCACTACAGGAAAAATCCTTCTTTTTTTTTGGCTCCCAGTCAGCGGGACGACCTGCAGCATCTTTACAACAAAACAAAAAAAGGGACGGATCAAATATGCGGATGAATAGCTTGAGGCAAATGGATGTTTAAATAAGTAATTATCAAAGACTGTAAAAGTATGAAATGACAAATGAGAATAATAGATAGATTAACTCATTCCATGCCAATCAATGATATATAATATATATATGACCTGTTTCTTCAAAGAGGAACATATGTCGTGCGGACAAATTTGAGCTATAGCGTTTTAAAGATAAAAACAAATTTTTGATTAAGGTCGCTTTCAAACAATCAAATCTTTATCTTTCATATAAACTAAATGTTATAGTTGAAATAAACATGGTTAGTGATAAACTAGGGATTTTTTCGGTTCCCCGTTTCATCTGATTACGACAATCAGAATTTTTGACAACTATAGAAACAAATTTGTGATTAGTCAATTATTGCGCTGGACCACATCCACATGGGTATCAATAGAAAGACAAAGACTTCCCCTTTTCTTATCAACCAATCACATGAACTATTGAAAGACCGTCTGGTCAAAAGTTTTGACACGAACGAGTGGACATGAGATAAGATTAATGAATTTAAATTGCCATGGCTTGACAGGAGGATGTGGCCTTTCCATGTCTACCTTAAATCATGACTTCCAAGACTAGCTTATCTAGGGTATCATGTCATATATAAAAGACCCACACCTGACCTAAATCCTTGCGCTCGTGAAACCAACGGATTTCTCAGCTTTGGCTGTTCTTCCTATAGGCCTACTATTTGCGAGTGTTATCTTAGGCTTGTAATCAATTATGACATACAATTATTTTTCATTTCTTCTTCAATCTAATTTTCATTGCAGTATAAAAAATATCATAAATGACTTAAATGTAATACCAACTCTTCAAGTTTTGTCTAAAGACAGAGCTTCTCAATCTTCACTTGAATGTTTTACTTTTTCATTTCTCAATAGTCAATCTTTATACTTATGAGAAAAAAGATCAATGAATTAAGCTTCTAGTAGTTTCACTCTTTCAGTACTCCAAACCACACCAAGTGGCTCACCATTGTTTTTGTTTGGGAATGCAAGCTGATAGTCAACTTGGCCATACAATTGTAAACAGTTGTATACCATAGTTATTCCAATCAACAAAATGAATACACAGATAAATGGAGAGAATATAATTCCATAAACTTTTCTGTATATGTGGCGTGATGATGTATTTTGAGCTTACTATGAATAGTTTTTGAATGGCATGAATAGCATGATAGGAATTGTAACTCCCTCCCTCCAAAAAACAAAAAGAAAACAACGACAAACAAACAAAAATAAATAGATCTGTTCAACAGTGAAAGAAGGTAGGTACTGAAAGATATAAAAACATTAAAACAAAATTTTTTATCCACTTGTTAACTTACCCCCAACGTAGACAGAGGAAGACACATCAATTGGAATACCACCATTGTACTATAAATAGAACAGAAAAGATAAAATGATAATTGTGAAATTTAATGAAATGCACATTGAATAAAATCTACCATCACTGAAAAAATGATTCAATCTTGAAGTAACTTTAAAAGAACATTTATATTCCAATACGTTTTATACACAAGAGATCACATATTTGTTTTCTTTAATAACAAATTTATTTTCTATGGAAACATTAAAATCTGCATGAAACTAATCAAATGCTTAAACATATAAAAAAAATAAATAATTCAAAAATAAATTTCTCCTGATTCATCCCCATAGGTTAATTTGTCAATTGATTTTAACTGTTACAATAAGTATCAAATCGATAACGTTTTTTTCTAACTCAGTCGATAAACAGTGCAACCTCTCTATAATGACATCGCCAGACCAGAAAAATTTGTCATTATAGTGAAGCAACAAAAGTGTGCGTGTGTGTGTGTAAGGGGGATGTGCGTGACTGTAGTTTACCTTGATTGACGTGAGGCTCTCTCTTACCCACAAGCATGTCTCTCCTTCAGCGCCTCCTTACATCTGCTCTACATTCATTCTTATTTTCTCTCTCTCTCTCTCTCTCACACGCACACACCTTCACACACAGTGCGAGGCTTGCTAGTGCTAGGTCTACAGCCCACGACTACACGCATTTCAATAGGTATCACTAGTTTGATAAAATAGTAATAGATATTAGGCCTACCGTTGACAACTGAATATGAAGAGTAGTAGGTAGAGAGAGAGAGATATATGATATTTAGTAAAAAAATCGGGACTTGGGCACCATGTCGCTATAGAGAAGATGTCGTTATAACGGATGTAGTTAGAAGTGGGCTGCACTGTACTTATATGTACTAAACTAATAGCAACAGCGGTAAGAAAAGCACTGCCAATGTAGGAAATTTATATAAAAACTTTGCACAGAAATTAATCACAATCTCTCCAATAACATTTGATCCCTTGATCATTCACAAGCGATTTCCACGGTCTATCCCTTTGGATACAGAGACATGATGATATACACGTACCTGAGATTTCAACCTCCTCCACATGCCTTCCATTGGTTTCCGATATTTGCCAGCATGGGTAGCAACGAAAACCTGAACTGGTATTTGAAGGTGTTTGACAATGTTTTCAATCTTAGTCTTCAAATCTTCAATTCTGACTTTTCCCCTGGCAACACCAAGCTAGTGAGATAAATAAAAATAATTTTGACATATCATCTTTTGCAAGTAAATTGTGAATATTAATTAATAAAAAACTGATCAACCATTTAATAATTTTATCTCCTTTCACTTTCTGCAACACTACAACCAATGACAGAGTGAGTCAGAATAATCCAACAGTACACTGATATTGTGTAGAGTGACTGAATACGTTTTTAAAAATTAGTATTTTTATAACTGGCAAAATACTGTGTTAGAATAAATATTTTGCAAATATTATTTAAAAGGATGAGCAAACTGAGAATTTTTGCAGTTACTTCGTGACAAATCAGATGAAGGTGATGTGATTTGTGCAAAGATATTTTGTTGGCCCTTTTCGTCTTTGACAGACAATCAGGTAGCATGTTGCGCTATGCCTGGGCAGTGAGGAAGTGTTGTTGGAGAGACACACTTCCTTCCCCTCAGATCTTGACTTTTCCTTATTATTTCAGTGGAGAGACAATGTCAATATATTTGAGTAGAAGAAGTTTGTAGGGGTATTACTCTAAATACCCTGATAGACAATAATGGTAGGAATTGAATTTTATTAGGGTGGCAGTTGGAACGACCTGCTCTTATTAATTTTCAACCACAGAGGGTACTTTTATATGCGCACGCAAAGGCATGTGGGACCTTCAATTATATCATTGGTCACCAATAGGACTAAGCACTTATATCCTGCCTACCACAGGACAGGGGAACAGAAAAAATCTGAAAAATTGGATATCAACATAAAAGCTTATTAAATACACTGATAAACAAATTTAATGCCAGATTCGTGACCTCGAGGACCTACCTGATTAGTAAAAAAGATAATTTTAAATCCATCTTTATGAAGACTCTTCAGTTTTCCAAAAATTTCAGGATGAGCAATCCTGTTTATAAAAAGGAAAAATATAAAGTGGAGTAGTACCTAATGTGATTATTTATCATATATTCTCACAAAAATAACTTGGATTATGAAAAATAGACGCAAATATGAAATGAGATCATAAATATAATAAACATAAACAAGGGGCTAGTTGGTCAAGCGGATGGTAAGACATTGCAAAGAAACTAAAGAATCCCAGGTTGAATCTCTGCTTCAACACATGTTTTTTCTTCTTTTTCAGGTCAAGTAGGCTTACTCCTATTGACCATTACACCGATTCTGCTCTGGGACTGTCACCTGAGTTATCAGGGCCTTTTATTATTTTAATTGGTTCTGGGTGCAAGGGAAAAAAACAAGAGTCGCATTTAACAAAATAATAATTGGCATACGGTTAGAACATCATCTAGAATAGCAAAGAATATGTTTACATTACACAGGTTTGATTTTAGCTTGATCTACTTCCCAACTTCTTTAAACTCACATTTATACGAGAGAAAAAGAAACAGATTTATCATTGAATACAAAACCACAGACCTCAATGTTTTGAGACATGACTATCCTGTTTTTTCCTTTGCATCCTTGAATTATATTTCATCATTGATAAGATTCTCCCAGCGTATTGTCTAGCCAGAATTGGTGACAATAATTGTTCCATCTATGTCAAACCAAGCAATCTGATGAAGAAAGACATTGGTGCCACGGTCGGGTTGCTGGTCACTTGCAATCAAAAGGCTGTGAGTTTGATGCCCGCTAGCACTAGATCTCATGTTCAGACTTTGGGAAAGTTTTCCTCACCGTACTCAGGAATAAAAAAGTGTACCCAATATAGGCAACAAAAGATCTTGTCTGTATGATAGAAGGAAAATGCTGATAATCAGCTGCTCTACTTTTTAAGCTCCCATGAAAGTTGAACAGAACTTGTCGCGAAATGGCCTGATGAGGAATGATTGATGTAAGGTCTGTGATCTATACTTGGTGATGAGATAAGTCTATAAAATGAAATAAAATTAATTGAAATGAGATGTTTGTAGATCACCTTTATCCATCCAACGATGCCCAGGGGCACTTAAACATTCAAGACAGCCTTATACATAGAAAATATCAAAACATATAAAGGAAGATTAAAATCATACATAACTACACAATGAAGTATTGTCCAAAATTAATAATCTCATATTATATTGTGTACAATGGGAACCTATTCATATTGAAGGCAGATCTAAAAGGTAATATACCTTCATCCCTGTTCTGACAAAGAATTCCATACCAATGGGACAGAGTGCAAGAAAAAAGCATTAGAGAAAAGGATTTAGTCCAAGAACGTTACAAAAGTAGAGAGCTTGATGTCCAAAGTTGTCAGTTTGGGCTTGGGGTGGATACTTAATAAGGTCTTAAGTCTTAAGGTAATCCGGGGCAGTAACTTGGATACATCTAGACAAAGTGCATGCTATTTTAAAAACAACTCTCTTCTCTATCTTTGTCTTTGCCTCTTAACTTAAATCAAAGCGGCAAGTAGCCATATTCCGTATTTCTCTAGCAGAAATAATGACAATTTATAAAGAAAAAAAAAATAACCATAAAATTTTGGCTTTAAACATCCACAAAAAAAGAAAAAAGAAAAAAAAAAAAAGGAAGATGAATCATGACTTACACCAAATAAAATCTAAAATCAACAAGAGCAAATTATTAAAATGTTCAACTTAATGGGGGGTAGAGAGTAGACTACCATTTTCTTCTCTTCTTCTGATCGTGCCAATTCAAGTAAAGCTATTTGAAACCTGATATCCAGAGCCTTAAATGCCTTTGCTGTTGGTCTGATACTTATATTCTGTATTGTATGAAATAATTGAAGATTAAATTGTTTACCAAATTTCTTCAAATGTTTCTTCACCACAAGAATTTCAATTTGTAAAATGAATAATAGCCTATATATATATGTTTAATTTTCACCTCATGTATTTATTTTATCATTTTCCAAGATTATTAAAGAGAATTGAATTGAATTGAATACAAATTAATTATTCCTTAATCAAAGAAAGCTTGTAATAAAATAAATGACAAATGATTGGGGTTAAGAATGAAATAAAAATTTAATCATAATCTAAATCGTACAGCTTCTTACTTTGGAGGAGATGATGGCCTAGTTTAAACATGAGAAAACTCCTTTCTCAATATCCACAAGTTATCAGTGATGTGTTCTTAGATATAATGCTGTGTCCTTTTTACCTCGCTTGACTCAGGTGTGACTCAGGTGTGACAAAACGTTCAAAAAATGTTTTGTTTCTAAAATGTTGCCTAACAAGTTGCAAGTGCTCTGAGTGGCTGTTGGTAAAGGATTATAACAGTCATTGTAAAGAACCAGGCTGCAGATATGAGCACTGCGTAAGTTTAAGAGAAAATTTTACTTTCTACTACTTACTTCCAATCAGATGAGTCAGTTGGAAATGTCTTGCCAGATTTCGTGACAATAATTGTTCCATCTATGTCAAATCCAGCTACCTGATGGAGAGTAACAAACATTGAGATTTAGACATTGTATCTTACAATCACGTTTATTGCTTATGGAAAAATATTTATGAAATAAAATAAAGGAACTGGAATCCACAAGGAGCATGAGGCAGGGGAAAGCCACAGGAGACATGGAGAAGATGTATTGACAAAGAAATGGGGCTCACATGGAGCAAGCTTGAAAAGATAGCCCAAGATAGAGATAAATAAAGATTGCAAAATCACATGGAGGAAAGGAACTGAAGTCTGAAGTGAAAAAAATTACAAATAGAAAACAACTTTAGAAATTAATAATTGTGTAAATACCAACTATACAAATAAACCATTAAAAAAATAGAAGAAAAAAAATAGAAAAAAAAGAGAGAAAATAGCCAGCCCAAAATGGTAGTGAAATTTCAAAATACTTATAGACCAATGCCTCTTTCATCGTCAGAATTTTTATGCATGCATTACATAACTTGAATACGACAAGATACATTCATACTTGAAATATACACTCTTAATTCATTTTTTACGCCTACTTTATTGCGATGTTCTACGCCTTTAGAAGTGAAAACAAATAAGTGTTCATGTGAATTCCATGAAGGTTCCTTTGAAGCATCGCTAGCTTTCTGTGACGATGAAGGGGTATCAGAATTGGACGTCTTTATTGATGGAGTTTGAGATGATTTTGCATCAGACTTATCTCTTGATGCAGATGAGGAATCAGACAGTGTTGAGACTTTCGATGATTTAACCTTCGGCGTCCCATACTTGGCATCTTGTTTTATCTTATTCAATTTTTCTGAAACATTTTTCAAATGTTCCGACTCTTCATCTGAGACCTCCATTTTTTCTTGTTTTTTCTCTGAGGGATCCTCTTCAGGTTTAGATGTTGGTGCATGATTTGAAGAGAAGCTCTCTTTTTCAATTTTAATTCTAATTTTCTCTTTTTCAGAGGAGGCGTGGTTTGACTTCTTTTTCTTCACATTTGCATCTTTATCTTCTGAGTGCGGACGTTTCAATGATTTTTTATCATCTTTCACTTTCTTTGAGTCAGAAGCTTTTGAATTTGTTTTACTCTTATCTTCTGGTTTAATTTTCAGACTGACAGCATTATCTGAGCTTTCCTCTTCAAACACAACTTGATGAGGATACTGCCCTGTAATTTAAAAGAGAGTATAAATTAGTGAAAGTTCAGCAATAAATTTCACACATTTTTAATTTTATTGTAATATAATCCGTGAGCAGAAAACCGCATTAGGGGTAGTCAAGAAAAAGGTCTTAAACAGAACTGGTCGCAAATTATCCACAATTAATGTCCTAAACTCCTTAAGGAATCCAAATATTAGGCTTTCACAATTTTCATCATTCTTACAAAACACTCATCATCATATCATTGCCTCTCACCCCTGTCAGGGTATAGGCCATGAACACGGGAATTCCATTTATTTCTATCTTGGACTATCTTTTCAAGCTTGCTCCATGTGAGCCCCATCTCTTTGTCAATACATCTTCTCCATGTCTCCTGTGGCCTTCCCCTGCCTCATGCTCCTTGTGGATTCCATTACAAAACATTACTACCAATCATTAAAATCAAATTGTGTGTCACTTGCAGCACTAAAATATGAACACTTTCCTGAAATTAACATGAATTTATTTACATTTGAATAAATCATGAATGTGAATAATACATTTTTGAAGTCAACAACAATGGAATAAGATGACATACTTCAAATTAAAATACAATACAGAACTTCAAAAAACCTTTAAAAAATAAACATTTTCATGATCAATGTGTATTCATACAAAATAAATATAACAGGGTTCCCAGGGCACTTGGAAAAAAAACAACTTTCAAGACCCAATAAGATTTTTTCCAGACCCTAAACTACGATAACTTATTTATGGTAATTTTAATTGACTTTTTAAGGACCAAAAAAAAAAATGATGACATGAAAAAGCAGAATATATAAATTCCTGACCTTTTCCTGACCTAAAGGTGTATTTAACTAAATTCCAGATCTTTTACCAACCGGGAATAGACAAGCTGGAATTGTTGACCTTTTCCCGACCAGCTGGGAACCCTGATATAATCTGAAATTTTAAGTTGATCAAAAGTGCGCACATCTTTACATTTCATTGTTATATTTTAAACTTACCAGATAAAATAAATAAAGTAGAATCAATACTCAATACAGCCTCCTTTGATTGGCCAATGTCCACTCCATTTATAGCAGAATTATTCGCTGCTATTTGTCGAACCTTGACCTTCTTCTCAGACCAGTTGGCTGTCAATTCCACTATAAATATATATTGAAACAGAAAAAAAGGACTGATTATTGGAAAAAAATAAAAATATCCACTTGGAATAGCAAACAACATGACAAAAAGTAATTTCTAAAGAGATGCTTAAATGAAAAAAAAGTTTTTTCTTTACTTCCAAAAAGGCCTCTATATGAATATCAATCATGTTCATTCTTGTTGGCCCTGATGTTTGGAATAATAATAATAATAAACTTTATTCATCCACAAGGAAATTAGATTTACAGACGTGGTAGGAATGAGTAGAGGAAAT
>JASKDV010190880.1:0-11599 GCA_032466395.1 Aegires albopunctatus
ACCCATTTCTTAATTCTCTCCTACGGAAGTTATGAAATCGCTACGATTCCAGTAATCAATCCAATCTAGATCTATGAATATTCTTGAGATCTTATATATATAGTCTACATAATAAGTGTTCTCTGAAGATATTTTCTTTCCAACTTATGATATTGGGTAATTAAGCTTGTTACTTATAAACAAAAAGGTTAATTTCGCCTTTGACTTGAAATTCAGAAATGTGTCCCCTGCCTCTGCATTTGGATTCCCCGTGTGGTTCCCGGAGGTAAAGAATATAGGGCCACCGTTTTCTCATCATGTGCAGGTCGTAAGAGGATATCAAGGGAATGGGAACTTCTTCTCCAATCTGTCCTTCATCTTCTGTCTATCAAGCTCTTATTTTGTCCCCTCAGAGGAGGAACTAGGTTTTGCTGGGAAGGGAGAAAGGTACATAGCTGGCGTCCATCCCCCATTTGTGTGCATTACTCGCCGTCCATCCCCCATTGGTGTGCATTACTCGCCGTCCATCCCCCATTGGTGTGCATTACTCGCCGTCCATCCCCCATTTGTGTGCATTACTCGCCGTCCATCCCCCATTTGTGTACATTACTCGCCGTCCATCCCCCATTTGTGTGCATTACTCGCCTTAAAAATACTATCCGGTTCACTTGCTAATTAGAATCAGAGGTACCAAGTACTTTTGCACACAAAGGGCGTGGGAAAATCCTGGGTGGTCTTTGCAGCGCATTTTTTTTTGGGGAGGGGGCTTGATGGACATCATTTTAGGGTTTTTTTGTTTTTGATCGGTGTTGGGGGTTTTTTCCCTCTAAATCATCTCTCCATTTAGATATCTTCTTAATATATGTATTATACTTATTATTTGAAGTGCTTCTTTTCTTCCTGAGCGACTTTTTTCCCTCTTATAAAATCTATTTCTTCTACTTCTGCTTTTATCTTTTCACTAGCTTACCATCTTACTTCTCTGAGATAACCCTAGTGGTTGACTGAACTCAATAAATAACTGCATTTGAATTTACTAGTATAACAGCATAGTCGATTTCAAGAATACAAAACAAATTGCTGGATCAAAGTTCAAAGTGCTTCTAATTATTTACACTTCGTCTCTGCCTTCTGACAAGCTGACTGATCCATAAAATGACTTGAAAAATATACTGCGATCTTTCACAGATGTGAATAACTCAAGTTGCATGAAATATCATCTGTTCCACATGTCAAATGCACTAAGTATCAGGGTCAAAACCTAAATTAGCAATGACAAAGTTTGCTGTTTTCATAATCTTTACATTTTCCAAGCCTTTTCTGAATTAGTTTGCAAAATTGGTGGTAGTATAAAACATTGTATTAAAGCTCTAGAATTTCAATAACAAACCAGTACAGACATTCGTACATTTACGCCAGGCGCTATTCTAAAGTTCTACTCTGACCTTTGATTACCTTTGATCTGGTGCCATCTCCTTCTAATCCTAAACTAATTTTTTAATCCTCTTCCTTCTCTTTTTTCCTCTTCCTCTTTTTCATCCCTTACAGCATTAAGAGTGGGTCAGAACAATGGCGTGTTTTCAGATTTTTGGCATTTCTACAGTGTCAAGGGTAATAAGAGCCAAAGGTCTCCTTGAAATAATCTGTAGTCGGATAAATGGTACATCTATTTCAGTTGGATCTGATGATTTCTGATGGCATGGTGGCAGAACGGTTAAGCTGTTGGATTCGCATATAAAAGGTGGTGGGTTCGAATCTCTTTGGAGACACCTCATTTAACTCTTAGGCAAGGTTATTAACACAAATTGCCTACGTTTGCGGCGTTCTTATGGCTGACGCTCGGTGACGTTAAATACCAAAAGACAAAAATCCCTTCTGGGATGAATAAGTGTAATTTTACTTTTTTTACTTTTCTTTGGTTATTTATAGTTTTGATTTTCTGAGCTGATTTTCAACTTTGTGTCCAGTGATTGGACAGTCTGCCATTTTTGGGTGCCCTGTTTTGTCAGAGCGTCATTGTCTTTTGATGTGAAAACAGTTTAGAGCTGATTGTCTAGTGTATAAACCTGAGTTCCACAACAGCGAATAATAATTATAGTACTTATAATATAGATTATTTTTAAATGAGAGGAAAGCTGCAAAGTTATCTGTCTCAGTCACTCCCAACAGCTTGTATTAATTGTGTCCATCACAAGGTGTTAGTAAGAGAAGTTAATCGTGAAGGAACTATTTTTTTCTGTAATAAGACTGAATCTTCTACCACTGCAAACTAATTCTGCAACTCCTGATTAACTCCTGTAACTCCTTATTAACTCATGAAACTCCTGATTTGTGAGAAGAATTTTTAAATATAAATTTCCAAAAGTTATCATTTGAAACTTATTGTATTAAAATCTCTGAAACATTTTTCGTATGCTATTCTGTTTACATGTCTGGTGACTTTTACAGAAAATTATTTCTATTACCAATACAAATGTTTGCATTGTAATCTTGTGTAGCATTTATCATGTCTACTTAATATGAGTGAGCTTAATAAGCCATGTGAGTACTGGCAGAAGAAATAAAAACAGCCCTGCCAACTTTTAATTAGTCTTTTATTGGATTTTAATGGCACTATGTTATTCGATAAAGGTTAAAAGGTGACAATAAAGCCTTTGCAAAGAGGAGAGGCATTAAAACTTTAAACTCAAACACCACATCGTCACTGTCGCAAGCATTGCGCTTAAGTCCAATTCTCAGATTTTGGACCTGCGTGTAATAATAATGCTTGCGACACTGACGATATCAAGCATTCATTCATCATTTTCATTAAAAACATATTTCTCAGATATAGTAAATATATCTTTCTTTTTATGATTTATTGATGTACAGTTTTATAAAGTGGATTGGTATTGTATAAAGTTTTTAAAAGGAATAAATGAATAAAACGTCATAAACATATGGCAATAGTTCCCTAATGTGAGAGATTACAAGGCACGAATATATTTGTTCTTGTTAACGGATGCGCAGAAAATCAAAAATATCAAAAGTCTGTTGCTCAGATCATACCAAAAGGAGTGTCAACTGTAGATATCACAGAAAAAAAATCCTGTAAGATAGAAAGATGATTCAAAGTTACTCATTTGCAATAAGAATATCTGAGGAGACATATGTGTAGATAAAATACACTTATAACTTACACATGTAGGCTACAATAACTGCTGTTACCAAAAGTATATATATATAGGTATGGACCCTAAACCTATCATTAGAGTTAGACAGCAAAACTTAAAACTCATATAAAAAGTTGGAAATGGAACAAAATCATTGACCTCCCCAGGTAAATTGGCAAGCCTGGGTGGATAGGTCCCATAATAAATATTCCTAGAAGTTTATCCTAAAATTAAGAAATACATTTATGTTTTTGAAAGTCTAGTTAGATTTTTGAATAACGTTGCCATGAGGATTATTTAGAAATAAAGGGATGGAAAGTAGTTATACAGGCTAATTACCATTATTATTACTAGCTGGGAATCCCGGCTTCGCTTGGGTTTTAGGACCTAATCTGAGCCCTACTCCTGAACCTAGATCTATTAGAATCCAACTGTTATAGATTGAAGCCTTTTCAACCCAAAAATGTTTCTGACCGTACACTTACTTGATAATAATTAAATGATAAAGTGATCTAGATCTAGCTTTTAACAACATCACTTGTAAAATTAGTGAGATAGAATCTAGATTCTAGAAGATCTATCTAGGGGCCTAATCGTGGTTCCCAACCTGCCTCTAGATCTATCTAGGGGCATAGGCCTAATCGTACAGACAGCCATTCACAGTTCGACTTGTGTCTCGTCAGAAATGCATTAATACATATTTGCTCTTTATGCTACAAATACTCCACTTGTTGTTAAAATATTTTTACCACTCCAATTTCCAATGCTTTTTACAATTTCGTGCCAATTTTCGTGTGTTAGGAGGTGTGCAAATGCTCAAGTAGGAGGTCCTCAGTTTTGTCAACCGCCAATTAACAATAGATTATTATCAACATGGTGGTTTACACAGTTCAAACATGACAACTCCAGCAGCTTCACTCACCAACACCGGTCGGCTGGTTGACATGATAGGATCGAATCTCGCTAGACACACATTTTCTCGGTAACCACTGGTCATGGGCGGTGTGTCCTTAGGTGAGACATTTTGTCCTAACTACCTCACTTGATTTAGTTGTGAATGTGTACCTGGCCAATACGACAGCATTGTCTTTGACCAAAAATTGTATTCCGCCTAACAGGCTGCCAGTCTTATCCTACGTATTCCTTGTTACTGTCAGCCAGGGTAGTGAAAAGTCTTCTTTTTTTTTTTTAGTAAAGCACTTAGAGGCCTCACAAATGACTTAAACTCAGTGGATTAATTGATAGTTCTACAAAAAGAAAGTAAAAGAAAGCAAATTGATTAAGCACAATTCAGAAATTATGATTCTATCTGGCTAATAATAATATACTGACCTGTTCCTTCGGAAGAGAACATAATTCGCACAGGCCCTTTTGAACTAGAGTGGTTTAAAAATAAAAGTAACATTTTCATTGTCATAGATTATGGCTCTTTCCAAATGATCACCTCTTTATATTTCATTAAATCAATAAGTCATTAGTGAAATTAACATGACTTGTGATTTAAAACGCATTTTTCTGAGCTCCCATTCATTCAATCAAAAATAAGTCAACCAAAATTTATGAGAACTTCAAAGTCAATTTAGATATACATGTATGGTAAATGTAATCCCAAGCTGGACCACTTAGGTTAAGAGCATCCTCTCTTATTTTTATCAGCATCTACGTGTATATATATGGCTTTTGCAATGACCAACTGATCATAAGATTGACACGGATGGGTGGACAATTTTGTGATCAGATTGATGAATTTGAATTGCTTTGGGCCTTTCCACTGGGTGGGCTCTTTTTAATGAAGTTATCCTATTGCATGATACGTGGTAAGACGGGTACGGGTATTGGATAGATTCTACAGTCTGCCCTCTCTAATACGAACATCCTCGTTCCCAGCAATTTGTTTGGATTACAGAATTTTCCAGATAAGGGAACATTAAGAAATAATATGAAAAAGATTTTTATTCCCAGAAAATGGTTCGGATTACAGAAGTTCGGATTACAGAGGGCAGACTGCATAACTTCATGTATGTGATGCTGGACTACGTATGTGATGCTGGACTACGTATGTGATGCTGGACTACGTATGGGATGCTGGACTACGTATGTGATGCTGGACTACGTATGTGATGCTGGACTACGTATACTACATATGTGATGCTGGACTACATATGTGATGCTGGACTACATATGTGATGCTGGACTACATATGTGATGCTGGACTACGTATGTGATGCTGGACTACGTATGTGATGCTGGACTACGTATGTGATGCTGGACTACGTATGTGATGCTGGACTACATATGTGATGCTGGACTACGTATGTGATGCTGGACTACATATGTGATGCTGGGCTACGTATGTGATGCTGGACTACATATGTGATGCTGGACTACGTGAATAGTAGATAATTGGCTTGGCTGAAAACAATGTGAGACTGTCTGTCAAGCCTATAAAATGTGATATAATTTGGCTTATATCAAATTTTAGGTGTTTTTTTTTTTAATAAATTTTAGATATTATCTCATAGTCGATTTACGTTAAATGTGATTCAAATTGGTAGAATAAAAGCAACAGTTTTGTTGTGTTCAGTTATTCGTTCTCCATCATTGATGGTTAGAATTTTATCAAAACTTGTTTTTCCACCTATTTCTATCTTACTTACCATATTATCTACACAATGGAAAGTCCAAAAATCTTCATAAATTTGTTATCATATTAAAATTGAAGTACACGTCTTGAGCTTTCTTGCGATATGTAAATCTCAAAACCCCTACCTGTGACATATCTTCTGATTAAAAGAAACAGGACACATTGATGGATTTAAATGAATTATCTTTCTTATGATACTATTTCAGGATGACTGGATAAGTTCTCTGTTATTGACTAAGGCCTACCTTATATCATTACAATATGAGATTATGTTAAACTAATTTTCACTTTAGGATAATAAAGTTTAACTACAATGTAATCTTATCTTAAATGTACTTACCATTTTTTAAATTATTGAAAACAATCACTCCTGAGGTTGCTGCTTTTCACATTTAAAGCTCTTTTGGTTACAAATCAACCCTTCTTCACATTCAGCCTTAAGTGGAATGCCCATGAAGAGGAAATTTATGCATGACCCTCCCATTTCTGTTTACATTATAAAACAAAGAAAAACAAGATGGTAAGGAGTTCCATGCGGTAAATAAAAATATAGATCTACATCGATGGTCTCGGACACAAACCAGCTAACTCAGGACACACAAAATTTTTTTTTTGTGCTTTGTTTTAAAGTAAATTTGGTTGTGCATCACCTCTTAAAATATCAAGACTTACAAACCAGTAGAAATATGCATATCAGTCATGTGATCAAAACCTCAATGTCTTTTCACTTCCATTTTCCTTCCAGTTTTTTCTTTCTCCGTAAAATCAAAATTTCTGGACTTATATGGTTTGTGCCCGAGACCATCGATATGAAGCCTACTCTAAATTGGCCTTTCTTTCAATAGTGTGCATTATCGCGTAGGCCAATCAATTCATATATTGATTTAATATCCGGTAGTAATAAATTAACTGTATGAAGTACAGGATGAGGACTGGCATTATGGAGAGACCAGCAGATTTAGAACAAACTCATGAGTATCTCAGTGACACTGCTATTCATTACTAAGATTTTTGCCTGAAACCTTGTACTTATTTTTCTGATGTCGGGCTGCTTGCCCTACAACTTATGGAGTCAGAAAGAATATCCTAGTAAGGTTGACTTCTTGAGGCAAGTGAATCCTTTCTGAATAGCAAGTTTTTCAGCAATTGGTCTGGCTTTTATTTTCTTAACCTTTCCAACTAGGGTGACCCTGCCAGGAGCTTGAGCTCCCCTCTAGCAAAGCTCCTGGGGTCACTGAGGCATGAAAGCCACCTCACCCCAGCAAGAATGAAACATCTGATTGCCAGAGAATAAGTAATGGCCAGCTATAGCACAAAACGAACAATCAGCCCACAGGAAATGGAGATGGATCGGATACACCTCAAGAAAGGCTGCTGAGGATATTACAAGGCCTGCATTGGTAAGGACCAGACTAGCCAGGCACACCCCAAGGGACCAGTCATTCTTTATGATGCACTATTTGGATAATATGTTCTAATCATTTGGGGGAGTTAAAAGGTTTGCATGTAATTTTGACATGGCAATGTAGTTTGATATGTTCTGTATTGCTTTGTGTGTTTTCTTTCTATAATATTTAAAATAGTAAGCTGAAAATAATAGTACATGAAAGCACAGTGTTAATCATGGCAACCGGGCAAACTCGAACTGAGTCTAGCTCTGGCTTGGTCCCCAACGTATGTTTCAGCATGCCTGAGTCTAGCTCTGGCTTGGTCCCCAACGTATGTTTCAGCATGCCTGAGTCTAGCTCTGGCTTGGTCCCCAACGCATGTTTCAGCATGCCTGAGTCTAGCTCTGGCTTGGTAACCAACGTATGTTTCAGCATGCCTGAGTCTAGCTCTGGCTTGGTCCCCAACGTATGTTTCAGCATGCCTGAGTCTAGTTAGGGCTAGGTCCCCAACGCATGTTTCAGCATGCCTGAGTCTAGCTAGGGCTTGGTCCCCAACGTATGTTTCAGCAAGCCAGGTCCCCAACGTATATTTCAGCATGCCTGAGTCTAGCTAGGGCTTGATCCTCAGTGACTTAAGATGCGATGAATTGGCTGTTCAAGCCACGTAATAAAATGTAATAAAAAAGTAAAGGCTTGCAGACAGATATACCATAATAGGTTGGAGGACTACTGCTGTCCCTATGCTCCACTTGCAACTCATTTCATTGCCTGTGCACTTCTTGGTTCAAACGGATCATGCGGTAATATAACCGCTAATGCTTTTCTAGGGTTAAGGCCTACAAAAACCACGAGAGTACAAACAATGGACTCTGAAGCCTTGGCCTATGGAATGGATCCAGTCTAGGCTGGGTGGGGATTTGATCAATGCTTTGTCTTCTCACTTCTCATTACTGCATATTAAAGCAGTTGCATAATATTGAAGCTCTTGTGCAAGTTGCAATAGATCCTTGACAACTTAACTTGCATTTTAATCGAAACTGGAATAGAGTATGAATTCATCAATATAATCGACCTTCTAAAAAATGAAATACATTTCTTTTTTGAAACCATGATTCTAATTTGAAATCAAATATAATTCAATGTTCATACCTATGAAATCTAATTTGAAAATCTGCATATTTACGAAATGGTGAAAAAGAAGAAATGATTTATAAAGTGGCATAAAAGTCTATCTTTTTAATTCTCATTGACACCTTAACCCGTGAAGCTCTGGCCTATTTAGAAAGGCATTTCCGGTATGATCTGACCACGCGCAGGCCAAATAAAATGGAAATTTCCAGTTATTTTCCTAAGTAACGAAAGTAGTTTTGATTGGATAGCATTTTTAGATTCCAGCCAATGAGATTGCAAGTTTCATTTACCTCAGAGCTCTTCCTGCCGATTTGTTATATATTGATAATGAGAAGCTATTTCACCGTGTTTTGACTCAACACACTGTGTTAGTGTTATCTAGATTTCTTTTTTGTAAGTCAAGTCCAAGCTCGCAGTGCGGCAATGCTACAGCTATGACATAGCGAGCTTTTCTTGGATTAAATGATTAGAAAATATACATGTACTGAGACAGGCCTAATCGGCAATGAAAAAGCAAACAAGCTGGCATGCAATACACCTGTTGTTAGTGCCAACATTAAAATGGACAAGCAGGAGATCATAAAAGACTCGAACAGTAAGCTTTTAGATGAGGAGATGGAACGTGACAAGATGATAATTGCAAGATTGAAGGAGCTTGGAGTGACGAGAGGAACCGGTAGGATCCGCATGCTGACAGGAACAATCAGTAGACATACTCTGCATTGGATTTTGGACAGGGGAACGGAGCACCTATGGCAATGTCCAGAGTGCCAGGATGTTGTTACCGAGGACAGATGACAGATGGCATTGCTAAAACTAAAATAAACAACAATAAATCTGTTTAAAGGTGAAGTTTCCTTTATTAGACTCAGAGCATCTACAAATAAAAAATGATTAGGAAAATAGTTTGCCACCTCCAAAACAATTTTGGTATTCACTAATCCATGTAAACATTTCATAATAATTATGTTTTGTTTTAAGTTCACCCCTGGGACAAATGAATATCTTGAATAATATCAAAATTTGATAGAGATATCCTAATTTTATATGGATAATTCTAATTTAATATGGTAATCTAACTTATTTAGAAATACATGTAACCTAAAAATCAACCATGAACAAAGCCATTACCTTACTAATTCAACCCCCTCCATCCTCCTTTGGTAAAAAAAAGTGGCTGTAATTTTTGTCCTTATACGATTATTCGACATAACCTAATTGCATTACACATTGTAATTTGTGGCATTGTAAATAAAGAGGAAGAATATAATTGGGCAAACAATAATAACTGACATGACTAATAAAAATCATGCCATATGAATTCTTTCAGTTCATGTAACAAAACTCTTAGGAGAAACATTTCCAAAATCAAATCACTTATTCATTAAGAAAATACAAGGGAAATGGGAAAGGATTGCACAATACCCATTGTAAAGCATTGGAACACGATGTAAACAGTAGGAGTGACTATGGTCGATGAGTAATCAATAATGTAATATAATCAAAAAGATCTGTTTAATCGTCATGTTTATGAAGCAGGGATTGTACTGAAATTTTGATGGCACAAGAATTTTTCAGAACTGTCCGTTAAATGAAAAGTCTAAAAGTAAAGCTTTAATCAAGTAAAAGTTGAAAAATAACAAGTTTAAACAAGTCTTTCTACGGCCAGAAAAAGGAGATTTCTCGCAAACAAAGAGTACAAAATCAATGCTTCCCAAGTGCTCAGATAAAGAAAATTAAAGACAGTCACTTTTTATTGCCCTAAAACTATTATAAAATTTACGACCCCCTTTGCTCTAAGAAGATAATGATGTTTGCAGTTTTAGAGAAGCACATAAATTCACAGTTATATAAAGACAAAATCTAAAGAGTTAACAGCACTAAAAAAGCAAGTTTGACAGGAATCAATACCAACACCCAATTGCAACACATCAAATGGTTTGAATACATGTTTTAATTAAATAATGAGAGCATTTAAAAAATCTTGGCATTGATAGACAATATTAAAGTAAAGATTTTAAAATGGAGAAATGACACTATTACCACATTAGATCTTGCTCTTTGTAAAAGAGTTTCATGAATTTTCATCTCCATATTTGACATTCAAACAAAAATTCTAAACTCCTGACTGTGCCCTTTCCAAATTCTCGAAAAATTGGCCATCTAAGTTAAATGCTGTGGTGGTCGAAAGACAAAAGTAAAGTCTCCTAGTCAGTGCTGAGCATATGGGAATCAGGAGTAGAGTCCCAATTTATAAGGCTTTGTACAGTAGTTTGCCATTGCTTGCCATATCGACTTTACTTTTGCCAAATCTAAGAGATCTAGCAGTCCATCAACTGCTGGGTTGACAGAAAAGCTGTGAGAAAAATCTGCTGGGTCTGAGAGTTTGAACCAAGGGCGTGTATTCTTGTAATTTGATAGCCCAATACTTGGCTACAAATACAATATTTTTAAACTCCATTCCACCTTCTTTCTTTTAGCATTATATCTTCCTTCTCTCCATTTCTTTGCTGTCTCCCTTCTTCTCCTTATGTGCTTATTCTTTTTCTGGCATTTTAACATTTAACTCTAAATCAAAGAAAGTGATATTGCCAGGAGTAAAGACATTTTTCAATAATGCCATCAGCAACAGCAAGATCTTGTATAGGTAATAAATAAAATGCAATCCTTTTCAACCAATGTCTGGCTGTTTTTCTCCTAAATCATAGTTTTTTTTAAATGAATAAATAAATAAACAATCCGCTTCATCCAGACTATTTAATAAATCAAGCAACCTATGTGATATAATATCATTGTGAAAAAGAAAAAAAAGACCACATTCCCTTATACTTATATTTGAGAAAAAAAACAACCTTAATATAAAATAGTAATTACTACTCTATTTCACATCATAAGTTTTCCATGAATTCTCTTCAGTTCATGAGGCTGTATATTGATGGGAATTGTTTCTCCTTTACCAGGCGCAGAGGGAATTTTAATGCATCCAATTCGAACACTATCATTGACCTTCTCGTGAAGCATCTGAAACAAACACATAGAGGTGGTGGAGGTTGAGTATAACAGAATAAGGATTTAGTGAAAGCTGTGCAATTTAGAAATCAACACACTTAAGATTCATTGTGTACGTTATTTATGGAAAATTCATGATTAGGGCTTTGATAATTAAAAATGTAATTAATCAGACAGTTATTATTCTGGCCCCGCGGAAAATTACATTCCAAAACCCCAAAAATTGCAACACCAAAATTACCAAAATTGCAAGGTGTTCTTATGACAACGCAAACCTTATTTTACGACATTTAACC
>JASKDV010190891.1:0-10221 GCA_032466395.1 Aegires albopunctatus
TCTCTCTCTCTCTCTCTCTCTCTCTCTCTCTCTCTCTCTCTCTCTCTCTCTCTCTCTCTCTCTCTCTCATATCCCACTGTATCGCAATCAAAGTGCCATTAATTCTACCCATTATAGCACAATACAATATAATTCTATGCCACATCAACCTACAATCATTAAATCGTTCACGTGACCTTAAGAATTCTTCTACCTTAAAGTCTAGAAATTTCGTATTAACAATGTAAGTCGATTAATGTAATAGTAACAAGAGGGTAAAAGCGCGCGTGATTCGCTTGATTGCGCGTGGCTTTTGAGTCCCATTCCAACAAGTTGGAGGTATCAGAGAAGTTTCGCCTATGTTAAGAACGTCCACTTTACCCATCAGTTGGCATGTATAGGATTGCCGGAACAACAAGGGATCTTTTCTTCTAACCCAATGCCATTCTATAGGGGGTGATGCTCTTACCCCATCCCTGACACTACAGTGTCCCTCGTAATCGCACAAGTCTTAGATCGACTTTGTTTATTCTTTTGAAGTTTCTGTTGATAGTCCACCCTAAGCAATGCTTAAAACTGAAACAAAAGTTATGAATTCAACACAACTCGCTTAAAGATTTCATTGAAATCTAGTGTAATACAGTAAAAGCCGCAGAACTGGGATGGCTACGTTGCGACATAATAAATTAAAGCTGCGGCTCATTTAAGGGTTGGCCTCTAATCTGCCTTCGGTTTTGCTGTCAATAACTGCACTTCCGGTCGTTAAAAGATCGTTTCGTAATGATTTACATGCTTGATGGGTATAGATTCGATTTGAATGTAGAAAGTTCTTAAAACATTAATGTTTTATGCGAACTTTGCTGTATTTCTGATTTCTTTGAATCATTAATCAAGGAATATATCTGCTTATTACCGTTGTAGGACGTCTAAATATATTAACACCTTATTGAAAAAGTGGCCCATTCTAAATCTTCCCGATGGAGGGGCAAGCGTCCCGATCATTGGCTTGCATTGTATTAAACAATGTTGGAAGCTACATGAACTGCACTTCCTTTGACTCTGATACTTTGCTCTGTGCACTCTAAAACTAGTGTTGAAGGTGGAGTCAGGGGCGAAAGTCACTGAAGGTAAGCATTGGTGGAAGTATATCAAGAGTTGTTTGCTATCTTTATTTTCTCAGTGTGTCACCAAGGGCAGCTAGCCACTTCCATTCCAATTCGAGTTCCGAGTTTCAGCCCATATCGCGACCCCGGGTAGACTGAGAAGTTCGCCCTAAGTTTCGATGAGAAATCGGGAGTACAGTCCCAATTTTTACCTTAAATGGAATTTAGACATCATGACTTAGCTACCCGTTCACTGTGGGTTAACAGGGAAGCTTTGAGAAAAATCGAACGGGACTAGGGATTGAATTGGGGATCACATTTCGGTAGCCCAAATCTTTACCTACTTAGCATTTAGGCATCTCGAGGGTTAGCGAGGTTGGGTTTTTTATTTTATTTTATTCATTCATTTATTTTTATCTTCTTTTTTGTAAGCCATTCAAGAGAGTGGTAGCTCTTATCATTGGTCAACCTTCTTCGGTCGTACCTTAAACTGTGAATGTCATGGTCGAGTTATCACCGTGGCGGGAAACTTGTTGCACGGGTGTCAGCTGATGATCAGTCATGAGAGACAGACCGATAACCAGACAGATAGACAGATAACTGAACTAAACTGTCAGTTGAATAGATTGGGGTAATGAGGTAGACCAACGATATGGGTGATAGAATGATAGAGAGAAAGACTGGTAGAGAGAGAGAGAGAGAGAGAGAGAGAGAGAGAGAGAGAGAGAGAGAGAGAGAGACTGAAAGATTGTCAGACTCACAGAGAGACAGATTGATAGATTGTCAGACTGATAGAGAAATATATACTGATAGAGAGACAGACTGATAGAGAGATATACTGATAGAGAGTAAATATGATCGAGATAAAGAGACAGACTATAGAGATATACTGATTGAGAGAAAGACTGATAGAGTGATATACTGATAGAGTGATATACTGATAGAGTGATATACTGATTGAGAGACAGACAGATAGGGGGATATACTGAAAGAGAGACATACTGAGAGAGAGAGACATACCGATAGAGGGTAATATGATCGAGAGAAAGTCTGATAGAGAGACAGGCCAAAAAAGAGAGACACTGAGAGAGAGAGGGAGAGAGAGAGAGAGAGAGAGAGAGAGAGAGAGAGAGAGAGAGAGAGAGAGATTTAAAAGAAAACACAAGTGATGTTCGTCCGTTGGTGCGACGAGGACCATCTAGTAATCCTGGGATGGGGTAGTCTCGGCTTGAAATTTCGCATATATGGCTGACGAGACCAATCTGTGCCCAGAGTAGAATCTGGCAGCGTGAACAGAAAATGATAGAGGTTATAAAAGGATCTGATCTACCTAGCCTGTCTGCGGTCTTTCGCAGCAGCGATCCTATTTGTCTCGCATATGTTGACGCCCCAGCAGTGGACAACTGAACACCATTTTCTTCTGTCTTGAGATAGCTGCTCCCAGAAGTCGTAGTTGATGATGAAGGCTTTCAGTTAGGCTCTCAATGTGTCTTTAACGCGCTTCTTCTTGCCGCCATGTTAGCTTTATACGTGTTTCTATGCTTCACGTTAAACAGTAATCTTTTTGGCATTCGAGCATCTGATATGCGAGCTACGTGCCCTAACCAGCGAAGCTGAGACTACATCAAAATTGTGTAGATGTTAGGTAGGTCAGCATTGCTATGAGACCTTAGTGTCTGGTATCCTTTTTTGAATATGGTTCAGCGTCCAGATCTCACAGCCGTAGTGCAGCACAGTAAAGACAACAGCTCGCTGCACCTTGATCTTTACCTTGTCTCGGTGGTGATCGCTTGCTAAAGCGAGCATGGTGGAATATCGTCATCAATCCAGCATTTCTGGAGAGTGCGACCAAGTTGGACGAATTTGTTCCCCGCGTTCAGTTGATAGTGGTGTTGGGGTCAACCTATGTCTTTGCTGGAGCTGGCTGATGCATTACCTCAGGGTTTTTCTGTTTTTTTTGGCTACATGTAAAATTAAAGCCATGGTTATAGTAAGCGTCAGAGAAAAAAGTCAACGCTGTGTTGCAATTCAACCTCAGTGGCAGCGATGATAGCGAACAGGAAATTGTTGAAGGTATTATTTTAAACCTTTGTTGTTGTTTTTTGTTTTGTTTTTTAAGAGTCTCGAGGTTGAAGAATCCCGTGTTTGATGCCAATGCCCATGTTGGTGTCTATGAAGCAACTTTCAGGATGGCTGAGAACATGAGGCTGAATAATTGGTAGAAAACCTTACTCCACTAAAGGAGACAGGTAATGAGTTCTCTCCGTTTTCCTGTGCTTTTGCCAGCATGACATCGTGTAGTTGTCTTTACCTTTACATGATGTAACGAAGCAACTAACACATGACGACATACAATTTTGTATAATTAATTCTTCAAGATGTTCAAAAAGCGTTATAAGATATACATGTACTAATATTGAATGTTACAAGAAGAAACAAATAAACAAAACACAAAAACAAAACAAAAATAAATTAAAAAAAATTAAAATACAATAAATCACCAACTAAAAGCTATAAGAAAACAAACAAAAACAACGAGATCATCCTACCATTACAGCCAATGGATGAAAAGAGTTAGCCAATTATCTGCAGTCTTTGATTACAATTAGAGTTGTTAATCATTAATTGGTCAAAGAGAGAACCTAATGAATATAGTTTTTTGGGAGCAAATGAAAGGAACTGAATCAATATAATATAATGAGTAAAACATGGAAAATGAAAGAAAAGATCGCCCCTAAACTGATAGCTCTACGTTACCTAGCATTAATGCAAAAATTGAATGTTTGGATATTTATGTGAAATAACACACACAATGCCCTCACATTACAACTATGTAAGCCTACACCCATGCTCTCCAACTATGCACAGAGAGAGAGAGAGAGAGAGAGAGAGAGAGAGGGAGAGAGAGAGAGAGAGAGAGAGAGAGAGAGAGGTATAAATTATGTCTCTCATTTAGCCAGGATTCAAGTTCGGGACACCTTTTAGAACCCGACGACAGCCAAACTAACCAATGAGCATCACGGCTTTATTATTATCACGACTGTATTGAGATTTGGTTGAAATTACTCAGTATATAAAGCAAACACTCATTTCCCACGCATGGGTGACCACCACAACAATAGCTGGTCAGTACATTGAATGCTGGAGTGGTTCCTCAAGAAGGCTTGGCTCCTAATGACATACTCGAAGCCAATGGCCGTGACAGGATAATGACAGGCTAGAATCTGACAGTGGTCACATGCGAATCACTCGATGACAAGAAATGGAAAAGAAAATGAGAATTTTAAAATATGACAGGTCTACAACACAGCGGAAGAGAGACGATGGTAAATTAATGGTGGGTGGGTAGAATAGGTGGAGAGACATATCATGTAGATTAAGTTAGTAATAAATGCGATAGATCAAGCTCTGTATTTTCTGAAAGTTAGGATACCACGAGACTGGCATTAACCTTGAGCAAAAGCATGCCATGAAATCAAGTTCAATGGACCCATAGTGGGACTAAAATGCGATTATCTGGTCACCAGCCTGTACATAAATAAATATACAATGATCATTAATTTTGAGCAATACTTCATGGTGTACTTGTGTATAATTCTAATCTCATAAATATGTTTTGATATCTTTTATATGAATGAATGTACGTATATGGCTCGGTTGTCTTGAATGTTTAAGCGCCTCTGAGCGTTGTTGGATGGATGGGTATATATACGCGCTCTATAAATAACTCTTTCTTCCTTAATCATCATCATCATCATCATCATCATCATCATCATCAAGGGCATGAATGCTCGACTACACGTTGCCAATTATACTTATCCATGATGGCCTGTCATCCTGTTGTTGTAAATGTAGAGTCAATGGTGATACTGCAAGAACCTTGTCTCAAAGTTGCCAAGAAAGTTTACCGCTGTCTGCCACGGGCTCTGTTGCCTTCAATTTTTTAAACATTTTTATCTAGATCTAGTCCCTTTTGTCTCCATACAAGGCCAAATAATCTCATCTGTCGTTTCCTAATGATGGTAATTAATTCTTTCTCCCTATCCATTTTCTCGTTACTTATTTTGGATGTTCATGAATATTGTTTACAATTTTCGGAAAATCCACAATTGGAATGATTCTAAACGTTTCAAAAGTCAAGGATTCACAAGTGTATAGCAGAATGGAAATAACATTATTTATGAACTATTTGCAATTTTGTTTTCATATTTAATTTTGAAGCGGAAAGGGTAGGTCACATATTGTAGAATGTGAATTTCGCTATTGCAATTCTTAGTTCTATTTCCGTGATTACAATCATTTGCGATAGTTGCACCAAGATACCTGTTTATCACATATTTCTCGCTTATTCGTCTAATCAAATGGAAGATCTTCATCCTGCTTGGACACAACCATGCAACAGAATCACAGCGACAGTCCTTGTGTTTCACTTATTTTAACTAATTTGTCCAAATTTAGCCAGACGTCTTCTGGTGTTAAGTCACCAACACGGCGTAGTCGGCGTATTATCTCAGCTTTGAAAGGTTCACGCCACCAACTTATAGTATGTCTCTCATGTCCTCGATTTCTCTGAAAATCAACTCACTATACACGTTCAAAAGGTCTCGTGTTCCTTTCTTTAAGTTTAAGTAAAAAAAATTCGGATGTTTCGTTGTCAAGTAAAACACGGGTGGTTTATTTCCAGTATTCTACTACTCTGTCTTTCCGATCGATACTCAAATGAGCTTAGATCTAACAATATTTTGAAAAGGGTGTTGTGTTTCACTGAGTCAATTGCCTTTGAGTAATCTACGAAACAGAGAAAGAGCCCTTTTTACTTTTCGATGGATCTTTGCACTATAGTTTTAGAGTAAAAATTGCATTGACCGTTCCTTTTTCTTTCACAAAGCAAAATTGTATTTTGCTAATTTCGGGTGATACTTTATACCTCATTCTTTTCATTATTATCCGGAATAAGATCTTTGTTGTCTGACACATAATGCTTATTGTTCTATTTCTCAAATCGTTTGGCAAAATTCCTTTCTCGCTTATGATGTAGAATGACTTCGTTTACATGTCAATTCCGATTTCACCCAGCGCATCAATTACTTCAATTCTCTCTTGATAGTCAAAGTTAAATAAACATATACGAAACAAACATGTCGTAATGTAAACATTTAGAATTGTGTTTAGATAATAAACATTTTCTATAGATAACAACTGTAAACTCCCGTAAACTTAATTTGATAATTTTCTATTTTCCAAATTATTACAAAAATTAAAATAATTTAGATCATTAATTGCAAACACCTGTATTATGCAAACATACATAGACTCGGATAAACATAATACCATCCAGGAACTAGATTTTATTCTCGGCTTTCGCCAATGGCAATAGAAGTAAAGCATCTGGGCTAGGAATGTTTGAATCAAAATAATAATTTTAAAATAATAATACGTCATGTAATACTAATGTAAGAAAAAAACTCAAACCAACAACAAAAATAACTATTTTTCCTCCATCCCACTATGGTTACTGAACTGGTTCCATTTCCTAGCTTATCCAATCGTTATTGCATCCCAAGATAATTTAGCTTTATATTATTATCCCATCGTGTTCTGCATAATAAGACATAGATTTCTATTTATAATGTTCTGATGAAGTAATATACAGTACCAATTTTCATAACATTTTAATATTCTGTCCCATCTTTCAATGTTGGTATTGGTATTGTTCTCGATAGGTCAAAGTTACTCATTACTTAATTCAAGGTCAATGATACCACCCTCCTCACATCCTTTTTTTCCACCCCAACCCGGCCAACAGTACGAGTTCACGCGGTATCATGCAAATCCTCCTGGAGTTGAAATGGGGTGAATGATCTGAAATATTCATGTCTTTGGAGGTGGAACGGTCGTTTCAGAATTAGGTTCATATTGTGTGTGGGAGTGTATGTGGTGATGGTGGTGGTGGTGGTGGTAGGGGGAGGGAGGGGCAATTTTGTTTCGTAATCAAATATCTGGAGATTTTTATTTCTTTATACAAATAAAAAATAATAAAACCGATTCAATTTGGGAATAACTTAAAATCATCTGGAAATGACATGTTTGTAGTTAAAGTAAGTGGGTTATCCGATTTTCAATGCTATTAGTTAAGAAATCCGGATTAGCGTCACAAGATATGTTGAAGAGTATGTCTTTGTCATCGCTTTTTTCACCTGTAATATTAGTAATCTTTGAGAATGCGAAATAATTACAACCATGCATGTATGGAATAAGTTAATAGAAAGTAGATAAGATCATAATAAGATGACGCGTGTGCGAAAGAATTTTTTTTAAAACCTCTGCCTCAAATCTTATTTTATTAGGCGTGTTAAAGGCTTATGCCTGTATTTTGTTCCCTTATGATTACATATGCTATTTGTGACATTATAAACTGCTAATTGAAGACGACACATTATATCCAAGCAAAAAACACCCTTCTTATCATCCGTGTTTTGACATAATGCCTATATTGGAGTAATTGTCGTCGATTAATTTAGTAGCTCTTGAAGTACAAGTTTCAAATAAAATATTTGAAACCTTATGGATCTTTATCCCTTGTCTCTGGGATCAAAATAAGTCATTATTGATGTGTGCTATAAATGTACCAAGGAAGCAAAAACGCGATGTGCATAATATTAGATACGAGTCAGTCAATATCCCAGCTTCAACTGAATTTAATTTACAAAAACAAAAAAACCCACAAGGAATCATAACAAAAACTACAACGAATAACAACAAAATCAACAAACCACAACAATACCTCCCTTCCCCAAGACATACACACTTCCAACTCATAGCTCACTGCAACAACAACAACAACAGTCCACCAACAAAAACCACCCAAAACAAAACAAATTGAACAACAGAACAACATCCCCTAAAATAACAACAACAGAAATGATTATAAACGAGCAAAAACAAAACAAAATAAAACAAAGCAAGTAAAATAAATAAAAAGACAAAAACCACAACAACCTAACAAAAAATTAAGTGTATGACCCAACCTAACTCAACCATTCCGAAAACACACAAACGACATCCAAACAAATAACCAAATGTACATCCATCATCCAGATAAGAAAGAAGTAGTCTAGGAAGAAGGAAGAAGAATTCCAACCCAACAACAAAAAGAAAAGTTATCATCCTCCACCCTTTAGGGATACATGTATGCCCGTCACGTGCCTACCTTCACTAAAGGATGTGATGGTAAATTTAAATCCATGACCAGGTATACCATCCATGTCTGTCCTGAAATAAAGATAAGATAAGAATGGTGAATCCAAAAAAAGAAAGTAAAAAAAGACAGAAAAAAAAAAAAAGCAAACATATTTTTAAAAAACCCAACCAAAACCAAAACAAGAAACAAACAATCGCACAAACTCACAAACACGCGTGCGCGCACACAACCAAAATCGTATTTTCGGGATGGTTGAGTTAGGTTAGGTCATTAATTTTTGTTAGGTTTTTGTGAGTTTTTGTCTTTTTATTTATTTTGTTTGCTTTATTTGGTATTGGTTTGGTTTGGGTTGGGTTGTTTTGTTTGTTCGTTTTTGTGGTTTGGATTATTTTTTTTTATTATGGTTTCGCGTTTGTTATTTTGGTTGTTTTTTTTAGAGGACGTTGTTCTAGTTCAGTTTGTTCTGTTTTGCATGATTGGGTTTCTTTTTGTTTTTGTTGGTTGTCTGTTGTTGTTGTTGTTGTTGCAGTGAGTTGGCAGTGTGTATGCCTTGGACGAAGAGAGATGTTGTTGAGGTTCGTTGGTTTTGTTGTTATTCGTTGTAGTTTTCGTTATGATTCATTGTGGGTTGGGTTGTTGTTTTTTTACGTGTGTAAACAATAGCCTCCTCGGGGTATGTAAAGTATACACCCATATTAGGAAAGCCCACGGAAGGTCTTGGGGATAAAAGGAGAATTAATATCGAACGGTTGAATAAAACACAATATTAATATTATTGGACATTATCAATTGGTTTGGTATCACATCAGGAATAGGAAAATGCTGCATTCCGTCACTTTTGGTTTTCATAATTTACATGGACAAAATTACTAAGAAAACAAAATGAACATCCAGAAGAATTTTACATGTAAATAAATTGATATAATTTATTTCTGACGACCAAGTCTCATCCACTCACACCAACGTTATCTCCAAACGCATACCATCATATTAAATGAAAGCTGCCAAATTATTTATGGAATGAAAATAATCAACTCAAAAAATTTATAAGTTATGAAAGTTTCTCGAACACCTGGCCCACTCGACACAAAGTAAAAACAAGTGAAATAGAAACACGCATGCAAAAGGCAAACGCTGTCACATTCCATCTAGCATCCATACTTTCCCACTCAAACATCTCAATAAGCACAAAGAAACAGCTTTTATCAACAGTTTTCATGCCAACTTAATGCTACCGCTACCAGTGCCAAACTTGGACACTTTAACGAAAGACAACAAAGCAAGATCACAACCTATGAAATGAGATGCTTTAGGAAAACCATCAACTTAACAAGGAGAGACAAACAGAGAAACGACGACGCAAGAAAATAATATAGGGATAGAATACTGCACCTCACGTATAAGTCGTCTTAGATCAAGAATCCTGTAAGCGCCAAAAACAAATAAGGAGATACAGTAGTTTTGATCTAAGGCAGCGACATAGCAAACCAAAAAAAATAAAATTAAATGGTTCGGCCATTTTATGAGGATGGACCGGCACCCCAAGACTACAATTCAAAGTTATATCGAAGTTTCTAATTTCCATTACTTTGGTGATCTCAGGGTTTTCTAAGACGGCCTTATAAACAACCATATAATATACATGGGTCCTCCTCTAAGCGTACGACAGGTATTCTCGAAAATGGATTCCGAATTCAAGCTTGCACGGATTTGAACCAGGGACCTTTGGTTTGGTAAATGAGTGCCTTACCTACTGAGATGTCCGCTCCTACAATTTAAAACACTCATGCTCTATAATATACACAGTGAAAGACCAAAGAAGCGAAGTGTGGATGGTGTAATAGATCAAATATCTAAAGGAAGACTCGCTCCAACCCTTAGAGAAGCCACTTATCTTGTGCACCCGTGGGCGGAAGGGGGGGGGGGGGGGGGGGATTG
>JASKDV010190902.1:0-11598 GCA_032466395.1 Aegires albopunctatus
AAAACAACAAACCCCCCCCCAAAAAAAAAAAAAAAAAAAAAAAAAAAAAACAAAAAAAAACAAAAACAAAAAAACAAAAAAGACCCAACAAAACAACAACAAACCCAACAACAACCAAGAACAAAAACCAAAACCAAAATCAAAACAGAAGAAAAATAAAAATAAAGAAAAAGAATTCACATACGAGATACATCCATATCCATTCTCACTCGATTCTCAGGGGCTGTATATTTTATATATTTGTATACATGTAATTAAGAAAATTCAAAATTCGTAGGTTAATCCTGCATAAACTTCATTATTAACGTACAAGTTGTTTTAAACCAACACGCATTCAATTAGGATTCATCTACCAAGAACACACACGTTCCTTTTGAAACAACACATTTTAACGTATAATGTCACATTAAAATCTTATCTGCTGTACTACAATTCATGAGATCCTAAGTTGACACCCAACTGACACAATAATTAGTGGATATGTCAGGAATTTACCTTCAGGACTATCTTCCTTATGATGTAATTTTTTAAAGTTGTAAATCTCATTGGAGGCCTTCACCTTCTTGATACCATCTTAATAACCATCTGGAGGTGGAGGTCACATATTTATGGTCAATGAATTACAAAATCGTAAAGTCTAGATTCAAGTACTAAGTCTAGATTTCTAACGCTATGGAAGGTGATCCATTGGTGATTTGCATTGTCAGTATTTCTAAATAGACCTTGGATAAAAATCACAACCTTGATCGTATCAAAACAAACAAAGATGGAATAAATTTTGTCAACGAAACAATGGAAAAGTAAATAAATGAATAATCACTGATTATCCACAAATACTTGATTATTCTAGAGTTTAAAGGACACATCTATAAGTCATTCATTATCAACTCAAAATCTTTCATTCAAGTCCATTAAGAAATAAAGACTCTAGGCCACACAGTAGGAAAAGTTTATCTTTATTTATAAAAGGATTACCCAAAATACACTGTGATGAATGATGATATAAAAAGTGTTAACAATGATGAAATTGATAAATTGGTTAGTGTGAATCTCGTGCAAAATTTAAAAACAAAAATGAATCATTTAAGTATTACGAAATAATATATTTCTTGGGCGTAAGATAAATCTAGATTGCAAACATTATAAAAAAAAAGTATTAAATTACCAAGCATATTAAGTGAATTCAGGGTTGGAGGTATGGGTGGATTATTTTGTTAATATGATATCAAACATTCAAACGGACAAAGGGTCATAATGACATTTACGTTTTTATAAAAATTTACCCCGTTTTTATTTTCCCCAAATTCGGTTCCAGTCTAAATGCTTGTGCAGAAATCTAAACATACTTTAGGGGACCTATGACGCTGTTTAACTTTGGTAAGAACTTAAAGTGTTACACCATGATGCGCTACAGATGAGAACAATGATTATTATTAATATTGTCTTTAGGTGAACAGACGTTTATCATCATAACAATGTGGCGTGGATGTAGATTGTAGCTAGGCTTATTCTTTTCAATTGTATCTCGAGGAAAAATAATTTCTACAATGGTGCTAAATCTGGTACAATACAAGATCCCTATTATCTTAGCAATTGGGACAATGTTCCTGTTAAGGCCTTTGGTGGAAAGTCGTGGTCAATTTGAATGGTTGAAATACGACAATTTTGATGAAATCAACGATCGTCTGACATCAGTCAATGGAAAGAACTGTCATTCAAAGAGTCGCGAGGACTTGATTCTACGCAGTGACACAGTGGCCCAACTTCCGGTTTACAATAAACTTTTGTCAAGGGTCTGGTATCGTAATCGGACGACTCTAATCCACATACACAACATTGCATTAAATAGAGCCTTCTTTTTCAGGTAGGGTATTGTTATTGTTATAAACTTTAAACACTATCGGGAAAGCTTAAATTGGATGGATGGTTCATTTTACTGAAGGCTCCCAAAGGAGTGAAAAACAAATATTTGATTAGATTGCCCAACGAAGTTTGGGAGTGGAGTTAAATCACAGAATCTGCAGAGAAATACTACAAACACATTTATCTCATTAATTTATTATCTCTTTATCTGAAGATAAGGGGGATAGCTCGTTGGGTAAGGAGCTTGCCTGCCAAATCATAGGTCCCTGGTTCAAACTCTTTCCTTCTGCTCTCCATCCTTGAGTTGCAAGAATATATCATTAAGTGCCAAGTCCTATCAGGGACGGATTAGAAGGTCCCAAAATAATATGCATGTCAAAGAACCCTTGGCGGTTTACAAGGCAATAATGGAAAACACTGATATCACCATATTAGAAGTAATGGGTAAATTCAATACAAAAGTAACAACAACAATGAATTTAAATATGTTTTTCTATATCTCTTTTACAACGTGTCGTTTTGTTATCAAATAGCTGCTTCACACTCACAGAAGTGACGGAAACATCACTGTTTGATGATTCTCCACTCACTATCTTTACAGCATCATGTATTATAATGACTGGCCACTCTAACTGAGGCTTGGGCGTCAGTGGCCCAGTGGTTAACACAGTTCGTACCATCGACGTCAGTCGGCTGAATGACTTGGTGGGATCGTATCCCGCTAGACATACATTTTCTTGATAACTACTGGTCACTGGCGGTGTGTTCTTAGGTAAGACACTTTGTCCCATCTACCTCACTTGACTCAGGAGTGAATGAGTACCTGGCCGTTATGACAACTTGTCTGTGTCCCAAAATTGTATAAGCGCCTAAGAGGCTGCTAGTCTTGTCCTATGTGTTCCGTGTGGCTTAAAAAGTAAATGAGGAGGTCCATTATTATCAAGTACAAAGATTATTATGATGTACCGGTACCAAATTATTACTGATGTTTAGTAAATGATTCACAGTAAACTAGAACTTTTATTTAATCCTGGTTTGTCATTTCCCATAATATATCATCGTTTGAAACTTTGTCCCATCATTTGATATTCAGGAATTGCCCCAAGCATCTGTTAAAAAATGTTTGTAGTCTTCTCATTGATGGTTTTGTTGTTCACCATGTCTCACGAGCATAGAAGTAAGGCTTTAACATTTGTAATGACTATGCTGGGAGCGTAGTGGTCTAGTGATTAACACAATCCAAACAAGAGCAACTTCAGCAGCTCCACTCATTGACACCAGTCGACTTGCTTACATGGTATGGTCGTATCCTGCTAAACGCAACATTTCTCGATGACTACAAAACAGGTCATTGGCGGTGTGTCCTAACGTAAGATACTTTGTCCCATTTACCTCGCTGGACTCTTTTATGAATGAGTACCTGACTGTTAGGACCGTTGAATGTGTCCAAAAATTGTGAAAAAAAAAATCATTATATAGCGCTTAGAGGCTAAGTTCTCTTGGTAATGAATGCTACAATATAGATATAAGCGTACTTCTAATTTTAACTTTATTTTATGCGCATTTTTGTTTTTAAATAGAAAGTCTGAGAATTCCAAAAATGTTTCAGGGTTCAAAATGTTGCTGCATCGTACTAACACAGGTTATTTATAGTCAACATAATATTGTCATTATCTATATTCAATCAAAACATAAAATATTTCTCTTTCAGGACATAATATCATCTTTCCTGTACTTATCTCATCTCTTTACAACGTGCTTTCCCAGTTACATCCTGCAGCGAATGAATGCCAGCTACAACTTCAACATTCAACCCAACTGGATGTATTTTTATTTTAGCACAGCAGCAGATATCTTTTCGAATCCTGGTTTGATTAACGCTAGTTCCATCTACTTTGACAACCATTGCCACTATCCTAATTGGTAGGTTGATGGTTTAATACTATGGAAATCAAAATCTAAGAAAATTAATTTCTGCTTACCAACTGTCAATATTACATCAAATTATGTCGACTCTAGAATGATTTGAACATATTAATTTGCTATGTATCAATTTTACAGTGTTCTTAGCTCTTTGCTTCCCAATATAATATGATTTATACTTTAGCCGTCTATCTCATTGTTTAAAGAAATAATGACGTCAACATATCATGAGCTTTCTGAAAATATCATATAATTATCATTTCTCATTCTTGGGTTATCAACATTTGAATTTATAGGGAACTAGTGAAAACCCCGCGATATTCTCAGGAAACAATGTACATCATGATCTTGCCGAGTAGATACATATAGATCTAGATCTACATTGCGATTTTCACTCTGATCTAGATCTACGTCGATTTTATTCTGGCGGAATAGCCTCGGCTAAGCATTTTGGCGGACGGAAGTAGGCTAAGACCCAGACGTACCTTTGATTGTCGTATTATCAAAATAGGACTGTTGTTTGCAAATGTACCATGATAAAAGAAAACACTAATCAAATTGATTATATGCCTATAACACAATCGGACTGATGTTCTTCAAAACTACCTGTGACGTTTCAGAGGGTTTTGTTGTGTACTTTGGGAGCTTATCCTGACAACATGACACGCTATGTCGTAAAGTTCTGAATTATATAGTAGATGTATAGTAATTTTTGGGTATGTTTTTCCCAAATTTCTGCAGGAGAAACTAAATTTCGTGACGTTTGTTCATGCCCTCTGTACGAATAATTGTATAGAGTGGAATCTCTCTCTCTCTTTTTCGACTGGCGTTTTCGTCTCTAAATTGTATACTTCAATCATGCCACCTCTATGGGGCCTGTTTGTTGGCAGTCTTAGTATTTTGAGTCTCTCTTCGTTTTAATTAATTAATTGATTATTAATTACCAAAACATTTTCTATTGGTTATCAAAGGGTAAGGAGGCATCATTTGCATTCTTTAAGGACAGTTTAAGCCTGATTTGCCCAGAAAAATGTGCTAGTCTGTTATGTTACAGACAATTTAGGCTGCAATTACAACTGCATGCATTAACGAAATCTTTCATGATAATTATAATGAATCCTTGTTATTTATTGTCTCCAACTCACTTTCCTCCCCCCTTTCCCACAACCTTTGTATTTAGGATCAAGTTAGTAAGTTTCAACAGAACGTTGCCTCTGTTTGCCGCCAAAGCAGCTCGATGGAATGACTTCAGAGATATGGACAATCCTATCAGGGAAACCACGGGACGATCTTGTCAGATTTTCGATGCAGGAGCTGGAAAAACAACAAATTACACTCATCGACGGTATAAGATGAACCCATGGTACGTGAGGTATATTTTTGTAGTCAAATTCCAGAATCGTCTACCTTCTTTTCCTCTTCTATTTCATCCCTCTTCTTCCTCTTTTCCTCTTCATCCTCCCACCCGGCCTACGACTCATCCTCTCATCATTTTCACAGTTATCATTATCAATAGAATCCTCATCGGTGATATGATAATAATATACTGATAAAAAAAACAACCGATAAAAAGGCACACAAGTAAACCACAATATCCCCACCGGAATTTCCACTGCTCTTCCTTGAGAATGCACAAATCAATAGGTCTACTGAAGTTAAATGAATCATTAACATTAAACAGTTTAAAATCATGCCTAAGACCTAATGCCTAAGACCTAAATGATCTTGTTCTAATGATATCACAACTGGTTTTTGTTCATGAAGATAATGATATATGAGCCTTATTTTGCACAATCTTGATTTCAGAAATGATTAATAAAGTATGTCTTATCTTATCTTAAAGGTACCACAACTGGTTACCGGATCTCTCAGGTGAATTAGATTCGCTGACCAAATTTACCTACTATGTAAACATCAAATATTCCAATAAACCAGGTAGGATCATTCTTTTCATTAACATATTATTAATCCTATACTTAGACGCAATTCTATATATCTGTGTTTTTTATTCTAAACCAGCATTGAATAACATTTCGTTGTTTGAAAATAAAACGACTCCATCATAATCGGTGATCTCAGTGATATAGGCAGTGCATTTCCTCAACAATTTTTAACAATGTTTAAAATCAATATGATAAAAAGTTCAACAAAATACTATGAGCATATCAGTGCTGCTGTGCGGCTGACACTTGGTATAGTTCATCCTTCCTTGGAGTAGACCAGGAGAAAAAGTGTCCATTTAAGAATGATAGGTCGATTAATTTATTTGTTCATTTATTTATATACTCATGTATTCATCTTGACCATGCATCTCTACAGGCCACTTTGCTAGTGATGCCTTCGAGTCGTTTTCTTTTGCTGGTCCTACATCTCCCAGTGCAACAGAGACAGACTTGAGAAAACTACCAGTCATCTTCCCACCTCCCTATTTTGACTGCGGGGGTTCCAACAAATGGGTTTTCAGTGCAGTAGCTCCAATGATTGACTTTATGCCCAGATACTCCAATTGGACGCACCTTCGGCGTCAGAGGTGGGTAGGAACATAAGATAGATAAATAAGAAATGCATTAATTTCCATCAATGAATCGCTCACGTGTACAGTGGCATAATTATAACAATAACTATTAACTCACTGATAGTATTACATAAGATAAGGGATTAAGAACACAAGTTTAAGCTAGATCAAAGGATCTTGCAATGCCCTGTTACATGAAGCCTTGGTCGTGAAATCAAAAGGCACATTATGAAACATCATAAGATTTCATATATTCATCAAAAGGCATCATGGAACTCTTTATTTAAAGCAATTTTGAAACAGACCGCTGACGGAGTTTTTTGGTGCAAATCTGAGGCTATTTATTCGATAGCTTGATCGTTCGAAAAATAAACAGTGTAATACGTTTATCATATACCCACCCCCCTTCTCTATCTCTTCTCTCTCTCTTTCTACTCTCTCTCTCTCTCTCTCTCTCTCTCTCTCTCTCTCTCTCTCTCTCTCTCTCTCTCAATCTCTCCACATGTCCCCATGCATCTTTTCTCTATCCCTTTGATCATAAAACACTTTTGAATCATAAAGTAAGACTGATAGGACGTCAAATTTGAAAATCTAGATTTTGGTTTTCAGTTATATATATTTGATTTTCCAAAAATTGTTAGTTTGTTGCTGCTTCTGTTGCTTTGCTAATTCTATTTTGAAGCTCCAGTAAACAGCTACCATCATGTAATTTTGTCACGACTCTACCTAGGTAGGTGAATTACTCTACGTCTTTTAATTCTTCAATGTCTAACTTGACAACCGTATTATTGGTTAATTTCCCCGTGGTTTCTTCTGACCAATTTGTAAGCCTATTTTGGCCGATTGTTGACCTTCTTACAAATACTAGCACCTCATTAGAAATATTAATATCTCATCACAAATACTAGTACAGTATCTCATTACACATACAAGTAGCATTTTATTCCATTTTGTCGTCTGTGAATAAATAATTACACTATGGACCATAAGATCAGATCCATGTGCTTATGTGAAAAAAACGCTGTTAGATTCTGTCATAAAACCTTTCATACTTATATTGACCATTCTCAAAACAATTAAATTGATATTATGAGTATGGACTCTTCGATACTGAAACTAGTTGACCCTCCTAGTGATAACTTATTTCTTTCCTTAGGTTTGTCGGTGCTGTGGTCGTAGATACAGATTTCAACAAAATTGATTTCAACGCATGCGGTGTCAGTTCAGGAAATCCAGGTCCAAGTTATTTGTCAGGAATTGCAAGATGTCGTAAAACAACTGGGGTAAGTTGTCGCATAACTACTGAGATGAGTTGTCGTAAAAATGTAGCGTACCGGAATAAAAATGACTGACAATTTAATCTCTTTATTATTATAGCTCTTGTATCGAAAGCTAGGCCATGGTCCTGGCGCCTTACAATGGCTATAGCACTCTCCTGACCAACAGTAACTCATAACTCATTGACCAAGATGTGCAGCCTATTAGGCGCACATAATATGCTTAAACGGCATATTGCTGGACACATACAATGCTACCTTATGCCTCGTGTCCACAACGTCAATACAGGCCAGATTTTTTCTGGCCAGAAAAAAAAGGAGGTACAGTGGGACACCAATCAAATAGAGCGGAAATAGAGAAAAATTCTGACCGTTGTAGTCTGCCAACTATATGCAGGGCGAGTGGTGAAATATAATGCATAATATTTTCCGCATGGTGTGAATGGCCGGTGTGAATCCAAGGCCTTAACAGTAAATCAATATGAGTAGTTCTTGCTCAAGGAAATAAACCAACTTTAGAGGAATGATTTGAGCCCTGCACTATTAGGCTGGTACCATGGCGCCCTCTCGCCACTACCAAGGCAATGTCAAAAATAATTTGATTGAATTTTCATATCTTGACAATATGCTACATCATGGTGGTTATTTTTAATTTACGGTATGACATAATATTATGAATCATAGCTCTAAAAACTCTCATTTTATTTTTCATTACAGTGCAAACACAAAATGGGTTACGGATTCAAACGAGGTGGCTACGTATGTGTCTGTAAGCCTGGCTGGAGTTATCCTTGGTGGCTAGCTCCACCATTTCAGGGGGAGAGTGTTGAACAGGCGACCGAGAAAGAATATTATGAAGGATTTCAATGTTCTAAAACTAAACGTAAGTCATATTTTTGATAATGATAATAATCTATGATCCAATTGACAGTCTTGATTTCACTCAAGTAGTATCTCTCTGGTTGTGTTTAATTGGGTTTAGAGCAGGAGTGTGTAACAGGCGGCCCGCAGGCCACAATCCGGCCCGCTAAGCCATTTACTGTGGCCGTCACCAACATTCCGATTTGTTCCCCATCATGCACACAAATCATAATCCGACAGTATATATCTCTATGTGTAGCAGTGAAGTAAATCACGTCATTACAAAAGTATACGTTTCAACCGTAAGCTAAATTTTAGTGTGGCCCCGCTTGATGTCTGAAGTTGGTTATATGGCCCACCGATAAAAAATGTTGCACACCCCTGGTTTAGAGCTTTGGTTTAGAGCAGTGGTTCCTAACCTATCTTGAGGTACCGAACCTTCCAGTTTCATATGTGCATTCACCGAACCCTTCGGGTGTGTCATCACGAATTCACACAATGAGTCGGATGTGCCTTGACCTGCGCAGTGGAGGCTCCGCTGAACCCTTGAGACCGACTCACCGAACCCCTAAGATTTGATAGAACCCAGGTTGGGAACCACTGGTTTAGAGACACTGCCTATCAATGTGAGGGACGTAATCCGATCTGTTCTATACTCATAATATTATACAGGAAAAACTCAGAAGTTGGCTTATTTAATTTATTGTTAATACTGATTTATTGTTATTCACAGATCAGCAGGTTCTCCCCGTTATTGAAAGGCTAGAAGGAGTCGACCCCAAAGACTATTACAAACACATGATTACGGGCGGTATCTACATGGGCCCCAATGAGACTATGGGTCCCAACGGTCTTCCAGTTGACAACGAAATAATCCGGGCCGAGAGAAGTGCTGGTGAATCAAATGTAGCCAAGAAGGCAAAGAAGGCAATGGATTCTTATGTTGAGTTGAACGATGTCCACATAGCGGTGGAGAAATTGTATAAGGTATGAAAGCAGATGCCAAGTGTCAAAGTGGACAAGCATGGACAATATTCGTTTTCCTAATCTGTCTTTCTTTCGCATAAGACTTGTTTACTCCCTTGTGAACTAGGCGCAGTTGTCCCTAGCCTCCGGACTGCTAATCAACGAGAATGTCGAACACTATACGTATTATTTTTGTCCAAAGAGCGGAGAAGAGGCTGAAGAAAACGAAAGTAAAAGCGTTTGACGCTTTTGTGATTAGCAGAGGAGCGCTTTGAAAAACGGGATCACTGGAAATATGATTGAATAACATAGTATCATTATTATTTATAATAATCGTTTTATTAAGAATCTAAAGAATAATTTTATATTATACATTATCGGCAAAAACGTTCTCGACAGAGTTTTAGCTTTTGTTAATTTCTATATAAATTATTTAATTAAGTAACTTCTTATATACTATACAATACGTATTATATTTAGTACTGTTTTAACTGGCATGCATGATATTATGAATACATGTGAGAAATAAATTATTTGATTTATGATGAATGTTTGGATGGATGTACACTATACGGATATTTGCAATGTAATAATTCTATTATGATGTGGTGTGGTGTGGTGTGGTGTGGTATGGTGTGGTGTGGTGTGGTGTGTTGTGGTGTTGTGTGGTGTGGTGTGATGTGGTGTGGTGTGGTGTCGTGTGGTGTGGTATGGTGTGATGTGGTATGATGTGATGTGGTGTGGTGTGATATGGTGTGGTGTGGTGTGGTGTGGTGTCATGTCGTGTCTCATAGTATCATTAACTATTAAAATATATTAATAACCAAAACCACCTCAAACCCTATTCATAATATTACTTACTTGAACGTGTATCATAATATAACTTTAGACACTAATGCACTCGCTCGGGAAAAATTATAATGAATGTACTTAAACATAGGATAAGGTCAGATGTTATATTTTTATCTAAAGTATTCATAGCGTTGGTACTACTTAGACGTTAAATCTTGAGTAAGACCAGGGGTGCTCAAGCTTTATTGACATGGGATTTACTTTTACATTTCCTAGCTTTTGGAAATCTACCAGTCTGTCGAAGCCCTTAAACAAAAAAAAAAAAAAAAAATAAAGAAAAGAAGTCGAACCTATGCCTATCGGCATTAGTCACTTTAAACAAAAGAAGAAAAAAACCTAACACAAACCACGCAAATCCCTGTAAAACGACAGGTCAAAATGCAAAGAAGAACAGAAAAGTATACCACTCCTACAGTCATCTTGTGATTGCCAAGCACTTGAAGATCGACTGGTAGATCCCGATCGATTGGTTGAACACCCTGATTTACACCATTTGCTTACGATGGCGGCGTTGTTCTTACAACTGACGCTTGATGACGATAGCAATCTAAACATTCCATAACATGTACATTTCTTTCCGAAGATACATTCGTGAAACTGGCTTATCTTTTGTAGCATTGCTAATGAAAATATTCCGAAAAAAGCTTCAACGATCCTAAACGAATTATAAAGGGAAGTGAAAGGGAAAGTAGGTCGGGCTTGCTTCGGATTTTTTAGTCAACACGTGGGCAAACATATAAAAGAAACATTAACATAAGCCAATTTAAGGTCATAGCTATTTGCTAATGAGGTCTTCATCTTGGGAAGATAGTGTTATTTCAAAATGTTGGTCTCAGTCAGATTACGTTTCAAAGCCTGAGTCAAATTTAAATAGTGCATACTTGCCTTATGTTTATTGGAAGGTTTTAGGTTAGATTTGACTTGATTATTAATGTATTTTTATTTCCTTTTTAGGAAGACGTAATAGAACATCGTAAACTCCACAAGAGTCTGTTGACTGATAACGCCATGTTGAACTTCACCTTAACCAAGGAAACCCTTCGAAATGACATCATCAGAATCAGGGATCGTCACGTGGAGAGGTTTTTGACGTACAGAAATCACAAATCGAAGGGAAGTCGTCAGAAAAGAGCATCGATCTATGATCCCCTCGCTTCAGACAGGTGGATTGCTTTTATAACTTTTAATTGTTATTGACAGGTGCGCGACAAATTTATTAAAAAAAAGTACAACAAAATATAATAACGATAATAACAAAAATAAAAATAACTGTTCTCGTTTAGGAGCACAAGTAAAAAAAAAAAAAAAAAAATAATATATATAAAAATAGAGAGAGAGATA
>JASKDV010190913.1:503-11596 GCA_032466395.1 Aegires albopunctatus
CCACACACACACACACACATAACCAAAAACAAAACAAAACAAAAACAACAACAACAACAAACAAATAAACACAACCCCCAAAATAACAAAACAAAACAAAAACAAAAAACAAAACAAAAACATAAACAACCAACCATCAAACAAGAAAACTTGATCTCTTCAAAGTTGGGGCATAGATCTAACGTCTAACATTTTCGATCAATCTATTGGAGGCTAAGATTAGAGGGGACGGGTTGTGACTTGTAGCCATCACAGAATAGAACATACAAAACAAAAGCCGAAACCAAACAAAGAATCTAATTTATAATTTTTGTCGTTCCCCAACTTTCCTTTCTTCCTTTATTAATTATTTTATATAATTTATGATTAATGTTTTTATGCTCATTGCCAGCTGATCAAAAAGATAGATCCGCCTGCAGGTTTTTATGTAAAATGGCGACCATCATCCTAGACAATGGAGCGGGAACTGCGAAAGTAGGATTTTCAACAGATCATGAACCTCGGTGAGTGTGAAGTTGTTAATTTCACATCTAGTACTTATTAGGATTATGCGAATAATGAGCCATTAATGAAATCACAACTCCTGTCCTTGAAATTGTAAGACGTCTTCTCATTCTCTCGATCATAACACCTGAGAAAGAAAACGAAAGTAGAATGTTCTGCTCTCCTTTTCATCGGACATTGAAAGTGTTGCTACTTTTGGGCTATGGCACCGCTGAAGCAAAACAGTGATTTAGACTACCCATTTCTTACAGCAAGACATTCAATTTAGACTATAAATCTATAATCTGGGCATTTGGTACTTGTGGTCCCTGGCTCCCATGATCGATAGTTATTGATGTTGAACTAACCAGTTCTGTTCCAGATCTAGATCTAGATCTAGAGATCTAGGCCTATTTATTTTTCGTGGGTAGGGACAATGGTTGGGTCCCAGAGAAGGGTCAGGATAGATGTATGTGCTATAGTGTATCATATTTCTCGAACACAGACAAAATGCTGCACCTTCATAAACTGCCAGTCCAATTCATTCAAATTTCCATGAAACACTCAGGGTGTTCATAACGTTGATCTGATACATATTTTTTTCAGATTTTTTAGTTGAATAGCTTAAAAGTTTTTCTCTAGATCTAGATCTAGATCTATAACTAGATCTATACGCCATAAATAATGATGACAAATTACAATTGAGTTCTCAAATTTTATTGTCTTTACAGACAGCGGGGCCTCGAGAGCAATTTGTTTATATTTTGACTCATAACATGAGACAGAACCGATTAAAACATGAACACAAAATCACTTCTTCATCCCAACACGACTATCCTCCATCCCTTTCCTGTACCCCTCCTTTTTTCATCTTTTATGCGATGGCTTGTAAATTACAAGAAATTTGTGTTGATCTAAAATCTAGAACAAACTGTCTATCATCATTAAACTGACAAATGGTGTGGACCAACGTTTCTTCTGTGAACAAAGTCAAAGTAAATCTCTCTTTGTTCTCTAGATCTATAATGAGATCCAACAATTCATTTTTCCAACTGTGACGCCCACTTATATCAACAATTTAGTATTTTACAGTAGCCTAAAATATATAGCCTTTTCTGTTGGTTAATCCAAAAACAAGATCTAGACTTTCTAGAAATTAGATCTAGTTTAGATTCATACATTGTAAGGCTTTTAGATTAGATCTAGTGAGTAGCAGATTATTGTGTTTAATGCTGTTATTTTATTAAATGTCTTCTATTCTCTCACAGGATAATTCCTAATTGCGTAACAAAAGCCAAGAATGTGAGGACACGGATATTCATTGGTGATCAAATTGATGATTGCAAAGACTTGTCAAGTCTTTATTATCTGTTACCATTTCAAAAGGTACTTTTGATATGGGTGTACATATTGCCTGACATATATATATATATAGGTCTAACGGGTATGGTGGGACCAGAGCAACTTTAATCCCTTTTATATATATATCAGATTCTTGCTAAGTTAGATTCAAGTGAAATCAGCAAACATAGACCTTGCAGCACGCTGCTCTCTTTCTCTGACCATTTTGCATGTTGACAGACTGCGTGACCTGAGGTCTACAGTTAGCCAGCTAATTAGCATCTGTCATCATCATTACAGCGTTAAGATCGACACCCCATGATCTCATTTGTGGGTCGCCTGCTTTTGTACTACATCTGTTGTTGCCTGTGTCCAAGATTACCGCTTGCACTGGTTGAATGGCTCAGCACTATGTGAGGAAAAAAAAGAATATAATTAAATGCCTCTTGGAATCCCTATTATAAAAGCGATCAGGCTTTGATGGGTCTCTGTTATCAAGTTATTGCCGATGAATGTTTTTTGAAGATTACGAGAAAGAAAAGGGAGATATTAAAAATCTCTATTTTAAGCCTGTAATTTGTGGGCCTGTTAAATATGGTTTCCTCCATATATCAAGATTTATCCCTACAAAGTTTTTTATTTCATCTTTAATCTTCTTTCTTAGCATCATGTTAGAAACTGTGTGGCTTTCTTTCTACTATATCTAAGATTTTCGATTTTGTTACTTAAATGCTTCTTGTCATGTATGTTGCTTCTTGAAATATAATGAAAGATCTTGGTAAGAATTGGCATATATAGGGCCCTGCTAGTTTTAAAAGCTGAGAGCACAATTCATGGAACCTACGTGTTGATTTCATTGACATTTCATAAAGAATATTTTAAGCTGTGGAATCCAAAGACATTCTCTTAGAAATTCCTTGATATAATTTTGTTTCATTTTGATTCATAAAATAAAAGCAAAAAGTTTACAAAGTTGAAATAGAGAGTTTTAACTGTCTTTTGTGTTAATAAAAAGACAATTTAAAAAGGTTTTGATTGGGAGTGGAAAACTATTTGCACGTAAGCTTATCAATAGATAGTGATAGGCATGGAGTAGCTTAACTTTTTGGGATAGGGACCTTAAGCTTCTTTAGTAAAAATGTTCATATAGATCTATACCTTGTGTACGGTCATATTATAGGATTAGCTTTGATTGGATTTTATAATAAATTATTATAATTCTAGTGAATGAGATTGGAGCTTGAATTAATCTCAGAGATTTTTCCACAAATATGCTACTGAATTTTCAATATTCACTGACTGTTAGTCCAACACTCTTCATGAACTAGATTTTTTTAAATATTAGGCACTGGCTGTCACATTCCTCAGCAATCTATAACGACAGGAGCATTTTTTTAAAGTTAGCATGTCAAAGATTTTGCTGATTTAATTGTCGTTTTAAGTATTGGCTTTTATGCATGTATAAAGAAGTTAATTTAACAATGGTAAAACTGCTGCATTGAATGTTTTTAACAATTTTATTGAAAGAAGCAGCTTAGAATTTAGGCCTAATACAATACATAGTTTTTGAAAATGTTCACTAGATCTTGACAGATATGCTGGGCTATATTAAATTATTCCCCAACATAAAATGACATAAAATTTTATAACTTGGAGATAATCAATCAAAGTTGACTGGGTATAATAACCAACCAACTAAATAAACAAATGGTTTTATCGATGCTTAGGTTGTCTTTTTAATTCCTTGTTTCTATTATTGTATATATATATATATATTATCTTTATTTGAATTTAGGGATTCCTTGCCAACTGGGAAATAGAGAAACAAGTATGGGATCACATTTTTAGCAAAGATGTTTGTAAAGTAAGTATCAAGTCTGTCACTAATTTTAATTTTATAGCTGCCAACCAGTAGGATAAGATAATACTAAGTACGATTTGACCAATCTAAAATAACACGATTGCAAATCAGATTAATTTCATCTTAGGTGACAAAAATACTGCTTCAATCACTTTCTCTGCATTAATAGGCTTGATACAACTATGATGAAGTTAGGCAACTCCTATAGCAATGCTAATGTTTCTATTCCTTGCTATAGGATTTTTTCTTCTTGAGAAAATGGTTGCTAGCATAAAATCGCGTAGAAAGTACGATTTTGGTTTCTGAAAAGTTGGCAGCTATGTAATTTATTTATTGATATTTATTTTATTTTTTTAATTGTCAAACAAAATGAATTTAAAAAAGTGATATATAGTTCTAAAATTCATACAAATGTGAGTAAGTTTCATAAAGTTATTATTTAGAAGGATTACTCCACTTACTATTGTCACGTAAAGAGATTGATCTCGATCATGACAAACAAATAACGCAAGTGGACTAAAGGACAAGACTACGCATACAAGACTAAACAGACAAACGAACAGTAATTAGCTAATCTAAACAACTATTAGATCCAACTAAGATATTTAACACTTGCTTGGGAAGGCCAAATAATGTGTCACTTTAACATTTCAACAATTTATGAATGGAACTCAAGGTTTAACAGATGGAATTTGCTCAATCCACTTAACCCCTTCACTGCTAAACAAAAGTGAATGTCATGTGCTAAAACAATTTACAATGTAGCTGAGTCCTTCAGTTCTCAGGGTTGTGCGATGAAACAGGTAAATCAACAGAGCACACGCGTGAATTAAAACATGACATGCCTGGCACGTCAACAGAGCACACAGGTGCATTAAAATGTGACTTACCAGGCACGTCAATAGAGCACACACGCGGAGTAAAACATGATGTACCAGGTACTTCAACAGAGCACACACGTGCCTTAAAACGAGCAGTGGAGAGGTTAAAAGCATATTTCAACTTAAATAGTGCAATGCAATTGGATTAGAACATAATGATATATAAATTATTATGTAAAAAAAGTTAAAGTTAAAGATCTCATTTGTATAGCGCCCAACCCGAGGAACCTCAGCTTTAGGCACTTTACAGTGACTTTCAACTTCTCCTGGCCAACAGCTACACAGAACACATAGGACAAGACTGGCAGCCTGTTAGGCGCAATTGCAATTTTTGGACACGTACAATGCTGTCTTGATGGCCAGGTTCGCATTCACACCTGAGTCGAGTGAGGTAGGTGGGACAAAGTGTCTTACCAAAGGACACACCGCCAATGACCAGTGGCTATCGAGACATAATTTTGTATCTAGCGGGATTCGATCCCACCAAGTCACCCAGCCAACTGGTGTTGGTGAGTGAAGCCGCTTGAGTTTCTCGTCGTGTTCGAACTGTGTTAACCACTGGGCTACTGACACCCCCTATAAGTGATTCTCATTGAATCAAGCAACATACAATGACTCACAGGAATCAAGTAGTCATTCGCTATGAATAAATTAGAGAACTAAACTCAATATGACTACTACTACTACAGTAACTCTAGTATCTAAAGTGAGAAAGATCTAGAACTGTGTCACATACTCTTATAGTTCACAAAGGATATCTATGGGTTATTAAGGTAACATATTACAATAATAAAATTTCCCTTCCTCGTAGAAGACGAATTCTCACTAGGCCCACATGGTCTCCTATGTCTCTCAGCCCCCCTTTTGGGTCACAGGTCTGGGCTCCGTACATTCGGGTGTGTGGCTAGATTTGAGCCAGGCTAACATATTCGTCTTATGTCCTCCCTGCCTAGGCTTTGGTCATTATCTTCTCTCTCTTAATCTGCCGTTTGAATCCAAAACACAGAATATTTCTCTTCATACTCAATAATATTCTGCGCTTTGGATTCAAACGGCGGTAATAGTCAGGCATGTTCAGGATGTTCATTATGCTTTGTAGACCGTTGTAGACACATAACTATAAAGTCTAGAACATCCTATCTGCTACAATAATATTTCAACATTCCAAAACAATCCACATGTTGAATATTAAAGATACATCATTAACTTGACACCAGAATTAAAATTCTCTGAATTGTAACCAACTTCCAATTCCTAATAATATAGATCATCATTAACGCAATGGGTTATAAGTAACTCACATTTCATAATCAATGCAAACTACAATAATTAAATAATTAACTAGATAAGAATATAGTATCAGTCATACTTACCCACTGGAGCTATGCACAAAGCATACCAAACATCAATCTAGATCTTTTCCTTGCCATAATCTAGGTGGGACATTAGGCCTAAGGCCTATCTTGGTCCAAACGGACCTCCTTCCCCAAGGCTTTTTGAGACTTTGAGAGACTGACTAGGCTAGCAATTTGTAAGATCCACAGACGCAAGATCCACAGACATACATCCGCAGAAGTCTGGATACAAACACACGTCACAGTCGATAGGCATAATGCATATCATACGTCACACGCAATGACATATTATAAGGATTGAAGCCACGCATAATATGCGTAAAATGAATTAAAGCCCTAATTCATGACAACTATTAGTAATCATCATCTATTTAATAAATGAAATTAGTTATTGTTCTCTGAGTGATGCATTAAAGCCTATTTTCATTTCTAATGTATGTACATTGGTGTGTATTTATTATTTCAGGTAGATTTCAATGAAACAACGGTGGTGATAACTGAACCATTTTTCAATTTCCCATCTGTTGGTGAAGCAATCAATGAAATAATTTTTGAGGAGTATCAGTTTCAAGCCCTTCATAGGACTCAAGGTTTTATTTTCTTTCTTTACTATTTTCTTTTATTTTTACAGTTGTACCTTTTTCTAAGTCCCGAGTCCCAAAGTTGATTTTTCTTCATAAACCACATGGTATGCAACATACTCGACTAAAACGTACTTTTGGATGCAATGGACTGTTTTGGGGATCTTATTTCATTAAAAACCAATTACTTGTTTTCCCATAGTATCAAAACTTGATCATCTCATCACTCACTAAGTTGCAACGAATAGAACAACTGTTACTGGACCCATTCTATGACATAATATTAATATTATTATCACAGGCAAGCCTTTTGAAGGTTGTAAAGTACATGTATCATCACAGAGTAACGAATTATCATTGATCACATGACTTTCCTTTGAAACTGTGGCTACAACGTACTTCAGCTACAACGCACCATGTTTGTGGTCAGTAGGGAGTACTAATAAACCGAGGTTTTACTGTTTCTGTAATAATTTGTATGTAGTTTAATGATTGTCAATCTCCGTTTATGAATAATAATTCATGATGACAATTGGAAAGGCCTGATACATTCATGATGGCTGCATCGATTAAAACTTGTTTTCTCTGTTTTACGTTGTTGTTTATAAAAAAACCGATCTACTTCCATAAATGTATGGGAAAGGGAGATGTAGTTTTTTTTTCTTGGTTTTTTTTCAGGTAAATAATATATATAATATGAAATGTTTTCTTTTTTTCTTTTTTTTTCAGCTGCATCATTATCATGTTATAATTATAAGAAAAACAAGAAAGCAGAGAGCGATATTTTAGGGACATTTGTGGTAGATTCAGGCTATTCCTTCTCACACATTGTTCCTTTTTACAGAAATAAGCCTCTCAAAGATGGAATCATAAGGTATTCTTTCTTACTCTAATACCTTAACATGTATTTCATTATTTTCATTATAATAGACAAATGATAAGAAAAACACAGTTAAAGAGTGGATATACACAGAAGCTGGAGGTAATTAAATTAGAGATTAAAAATGTACCTGAATTAAAGAAGGGAAAGCAATTTATAATAACATGCAGATTTTTTTATACTACTTTTTCAGAGTCAATGTTGGTGGCAAAGTTTTAACTAATCATCTTAAGGAAATTATTTCATACAGGTAAATATGTTTGCATGCTTTGAACTAAAAGTAAAGTCTTTAAAAAAAATGAGGTGATGCATTATTGATAATGTATGAAAGTGTGATGTCATTTTAAAAAATTAAATGCTGATTTATAGGCTGCTTAATCTTAATTTTGCTCACAAATTTATTATTGATTGAAGCTCATCTTACACTACTTCTCATGATGATTACGAGAAGGCCTTTTTAGGAAATGGTAAGATTTTCCTCCACACTCTTTCCAAATACATCGTTTGAAGTTATTTTTATTTTTAAATATTTTTTTGTGCATCTTTTTTCAAGATTGTTGTCTTCATCGCTGTCTTCATTAAAAAAAAAAATTATAATATGAAAAGACAATGATCCAGATTATTAGATTTTTATGATTCAACTTGCTTGATGTCTTCCACTTTAATTGTATATATTTTTCTTTCCAATAAGACAACTGATGGTGATGGATGAAACATATGTCATTAACCAGGTGAAGGAAGATGTGTGCTTTGTTTCTACCAATTTCTACAGTGACATGAAACTGGCAAGGTATTCTCATTATTTTATTGCCTTTTTGTCAAGTGTTTCACATTTTTACTTACAATTGTCTTCTTATAAAATCTACCTCATATATAATAAAAAGAATGGTTAGCCCACATTTGTCCTAAAATGATATTGATAATTAATTTCACTTTAATGTCGGATACCAACATACGGCTTGTGTCTTAGATAAAATTATCAGAAAATGACATTTGCTAAAGATAATATTGATAAGTATAAAAGTATACTCCTGCCAATAAATGGCAATCCAATTATCTATAAAAAGAAGGGGGTGTTGATACATCTTTTGATTTAAGTTGAGAATGTTTTGATTAATAACTTCATGTCCCACACTATCTTTGTATCAAAGAGGTAGATTTTCTCCATAACCTTTTGAACATTATAGTTTATTGTCTTACAATGTTTCAAAGGAATAAGGCAATCAGAGGGAGATGACCCGCCAGTAAGGTTTACTTTATCCATGTTTAAAACTATTGGCAGGGGATAATTATTTGATGCTATGTGATATTGGATTGGTGTTTATGTTGATTTTCTCTTAGAAACTCATTTTTTTTGTTTTTATTATCATCTTCATTTCAGGGGAAAGAAATTTTCTGATTAGGAGAATAAAATATAAGTGTTCTTTGATTATCTTATTTAGTTATTTTTACTTTCATTTTTATTTAAGATTAAAGGGTAAGGCCAATACCATCAGCTGTGACTACATTCTTCCAGATTACACCCATATAAAGAGAGGTCATGTCAGATCTCACACAGACAGTCCTAGTAAGACTAAAGGAGAGGAACAGGTAGATATTAAAAGATTATTTTGTGCAATTTTTGTTTATCTTTGGATTTTGGGATTCATTAATTCTAAGTCCATGATAACACGATTCAACACTACAGTTTGTGTTTTTTAATGAGGTTATGGCAGTCTTAAGGAGGTAAAGCTACAGGGTTATGTTGTTTATTTCGGAAATTTTTAAAATATATTATGTGTAGAGTTCAGTTCTCTAGGATACCATGCTGTCTAGATCTCTTCTAGTTTATATAGGTTTGTCAATATTTCAGCTCAGGAAGCTTGTGTTAAAAGTTATAAAGCCTCAGACTTTTTAAAAATTTTGTTTAAGATTTTTGTATGAATTTGATCATACTATCTGAAATCAAACGACTAACAACAGTTCTTTTTATTTGCTTGGAAGGATATTGTAGACCTAATGGTACAGAAAATCTGTGATTATTTCGAACACACCAAAATACAGAATTTATTTCATATTTTTGAGATAGAGATTTTGGCTGTGGTATCGCTCTCTCTATACATTTTTCTGATTTTTTTTACATGTTTCCATCAAGCTAGCATTTCAGATGCCAAGTTTAGACATACAGATCACCATGTAGATCCAGAATCTTAAAAAACAAACAAATTAACATGGTACCGTCTCTGAAGTAAAGGAAAGTATCATATGCACTTTAAGAAAACTTTCATATAAAAGTGACCATCTTTTATAACGTACATGTATTCACTTAAATTTTGTTTAGAATATCCACCTTTCGGTGAACAAGTTTCCACTGCTATGCACTTAAGATCGATTTAACCTCTGTATTGATTTCTTTATAAAGTGAAATTTGTAGATCTCTATTTTCCAATTATCCTTTGAAAACCTGTGATTTTTGCTCTCACCATTGGCTTGACAGACGATACGGATGAACAATGAAAGATTTGCTGTTCCAGAATTACTGTTCCGACCATCTGATGTTGGCATTCAAGAAATGGGACTTTGTGAAGCTTTGATGCATTGCACTTCCTTGGTAGATCAAGGTGAAGTAATAATTGATTTTATCTGGCTTTTTCAATTTAAAGATTATACATTCACATGCTAGGCTACTACAAATTTTACAAAGGAAATAAAGCAACATTTGTTTGAGAATAAGAAGAATGCAATAATTGATTAAGATAAGGAATATGCAGCTAATTGCATGGCGGCGCTGCTCTGCGGCCGACAATAGTCTTATATCAGTTAGAAGCCAAAAAGACAAAGTGCCTTAGAGGACAATGAAAAATGCTTTATTTATTATTTTATTTTAATTTGATTTATTTATTTAGTTAAGTCTGAAAGTAGATGTGTGACAGGAATTTCAAACTTGCTTACAATTAGGGCATCTGCTTGGTAAAATGTGCTTTACCATGAAAAGGTGCAATTGCTTATTTTCTCTTGTCATCTTCCGTCTCAATTCTCAATTCTCTTTTTCTGTAGTGTTAACGATCATGAACTTCCACATATCTATGACTTGTACTCTTATTAACCCAGATATCTTTTATGTTGCAATCCAATTTGTTAAACTCCTTAGCACCATTTTCCATTGTCTTCTACATTTTCTTAACCTCATACCATGACTATGAAATTTTGCTTAGTTTTTGATGTTTTGTTTTGTTCTTTTGGTCAAATGTCGTGTTTTTTTTATAAATTCTCGTTGCTGTTTATGTTTCTTAAAAGATCAATTTATTTGTTACTCTTTTTGACCAACATAATCTGAACATCATTTCTCCTATCCTAAGAAACATTTCCCTTGTTTCCAATTTCCACTGTATTTCGATGTTGATAGTACTTGCTTTCCATCCATACATAGCTGAAGTATACAATCAATTTGTTATGTTGACATAGACAATAGAAGATCATTTATCAGTTGTATAAATCAAGGTATTATTGAATTGTGCATTCATCCTTTGGTGTCATTATGTCAGTATCTTGTTTTCACATAAACTTTTTCTATGAATTGTCATGTCAATTCAGTTGAGATAGAGCACGGCGTACGCGAATACCCCAAAATCCTGCATTTAAGTTTCGACCACTAAAGTTACTATAACTACAAATCAAACCGACACGTCTACCACGCCCACCTGTCACGCCTCTCGCGACAAGTCGTCTTGC
>JASKDV010190935.1:0-20947 GCA_032466395.1 Aegires albopunctatus
CCCCCCCCCCCCCCCCCCCCCACACACACACACACACACACACACACACACACACAAAACAGCTTTTCCAACATATTCACATTTTTGAAAATCAGTCATAGACATGGCATAGGGTTTGTACAATACAGAAAAGGAAAAATATTGTTTTAAATATGCTGACACTTGTTCTTGTTTACAATCAGACATAAATTAATGAGCAAATGCCTGGATTATGTTAGGTTTAAAAATATAGAAGAGGAAAAAATAATGAAAAATAAAAAGAGGGATAAGCAGAGACATAGGGAGGGGAGAAGGAAAGCAACAGATAAAAGGAGACACGAAAGAGGAAAGAGATAGTGAGGTGGAGAACTGGTCTCCTTACACATGAACATAATCAAATGGTGTCTGCTAAAACTCAATACATCAAAGAAATTCTAAATTGAAGTATTAATGTTATCAAATCATTTTTACACATAATGTAAGTAAAGTAAAAATTGATACAGACCCTACGGATCATCACTAAAAGTTATCATTAGGAATTAAAATGCTGCTGTTCAACTTAGAAGAAGTACAACTATATCCAAAGGATGAAGAAACTTTGGAAATATTGTGACAAAATAAGACAATATTATTAAAAAAAGGGCAGAAATCTTAATTATATGCATGCATTCAATCAAACATACACATGTTTACATATCCATAACGCAAAAAATACCTATATAGAAAATTTCGGCACGACAGAACAATGCGCTATCCTCTGCCCACTTCTATAACCATTATTTCTGATTTTTCCATGAGTCAATGCGTAATATTAAGCATAAAGTGACTTTAAAAAATTAGGAAATAACATCACCAGGCACTAAAAATTAAAACAATAGTCAAGAGATAAAAATGGTTTGGAGTTGTCAGTGCATATACAGCACTATAAATAGAAATCACACATTTGAACTTGAATAAGTCATGGGTTTGTTTATTCTTTGAGTATCTATCTCTATTGATTTATCTTAGGTTATGCTAGATGTTATACATATATTTGCTTTCTTTTAGTAATATTATTTCCAATCATTCAAACAAACTACAAATAAATGGAACCCTGAAAGGTCTCATTGCTCTCTACACCATCCTCACACATTTACACCATCTATAAGCTTAATCATCTGAGCTGTAAATTTTATATGGATGGGACTATTACAAATTTAATGCCATCAAATCATATTATTTAATCATTTACAAGCTTGCATTAGGCACCAAAATAAGAAAATAAAAGTATAAATAAATTTCTTTCAAAAGCCCAACCCAAATTGGTCGACAAGGAGCGAAAACAGGCCCTCCCACATTTGTAGCATTTTGAGAAAATTAGGGTTTAAAATTTCCACCTACTAGAAATATAATTCTCAGCTTCCACTCAACAAATTTTTCTATCAATTTTGTATCCCACTACTGATAAAATTTAAAAATCATCTACCATATACTAGCAATGTAAACATATCAACAAAATAACAAAAATTAATGTGTTGGCCTTTGCTCTTCGCTATACTACAGGCTGGGTGTAAATATGGGTCATCTCACAGCTAAGAATGTGATATGGATCACTTTTGCTCTCCATGAATACTGATTTTTGTGATCAATAAAAGTAAATATTTCCCCTTAATAATTCCCAGAGGCTAAATGTGGGTTGGCCCATTTCCGCACCATGCTGATCAATCATAAACTCTCAGCTTAATCTGTCTCACATAATGTTGCATACAATCGATCTTATAATTATGTCAAAATATTCATCTTCTGAATTCATGGAAATCAAGAAATTTAAATAGGAATTACATAAATATGACACTGAGGGCCAATTCAACAAGTGTGAATAAAGAATGAGCATTTCATCACAGATAGAGAGAAAATCATTCTTTACAAAATTATACATAGTATCTAAAAAGCTTTCGTTTGCTCATTACATCAATATGACTCTCATTACATTCAACATGATATTCACTTTCTATCTAAAATAACCCGACATTTAAATAAAAAGTCTTATTCATATCATTAGCAAACATGTCCATGCATATATAAATACGGAGGAGAGCATACTATTTTTTTAAACTTCACAAAGGCACTGTCTTTAAAGACATTCCACGATCCTTGTGATTTAATACAAACCAGTAATTTATTAAAAATGATTTATATATATATTTACAAATGAAGTTAAATGTCTACATTTGTAATCATAACTATTAATTACTCTCCAATTCAATATTAGCAGTTTTCATTGCCATCTCTAAATACTTAATATTATATAGATATAGATTTGAAGAAGGGAAAAAAACCATCAAAAAAACCCAACAAAACCCTCATTGATACAAATCTGAAAACAAAGAAAAGCATACCCTCTTGCATAGAATTAATTGCAAATGGTGATGAATGATAATAATCCATATCTCTGAAGTATCCTGAAAAATTGTATGCAAAATCTATTTTGATAGCCTAATGAGCAAATGGGAAGATTCTTATCATTAGCATCCATCTTTCTATCAAACTTGTAGGGTGAAAAACGAAAATAATAAAATTAATTAATTAATAATTAAAACAAAAAACTTAGCTTCAAAATGTCATCATTTGCCTCAGGTTTGACACGCAATCCTTATAAATGTTTTACATCAACATTCTTGAAATTCATTTGTACAGGTTAGTCTGCAATATATAAACACCAACCCTTTGCTCTTAATAGAGGACTTGAACCAAAATGCTTGGATCTTGCTTGGGCTTGATTCCACTTAAAAAACTTAGTGAGGAGGCTCAGGTGGGGGGCCCCTTTGTCCAGCTATGCAATAAACCAAATGAAAAGTTAATCATTATGAGGAAGAAAGTGAAGATGGCCCACAACCAAACCTACTACTGTGTTACTAGAGACAAAACAAGACAGAAAATAAAATCCTTAATAACAGCAGCAAAATGTTAAAACCTCAATATTAAGAGATAAAATAAATCAAACTCATAAATATTTTTAAAAAAAAGAAAATGTAACCATTGCACTACTAAGTGCTCAGCTTACAGATCAAAGGGCTCAATTTTAAATCATAGATTATCTGGAAAAGCGTTGGGAGGATGCATAGGAATTCTTTCCACACTATCTTCTCACCGTACTCAAAGGTAAGAGTGAGTATTCAGCAGTCTCTCAAACAATATAAGAATGTGCTAGCAAGAGAAGAGGGTCTTATAAATAAGTACTTTTGTACTGGTATAGGCCTATTTCAACAAATCTCCTGGGGGTTGAAAAGATGTTGAAACCAAAAAGACCCCTCTAGAAACTCCAGCAAGAACGTAAAGTACAAAAATTGAGCTTTGCCCTGGGAAGCCTTATCTAATTATTTCATCACTTAATCATTGGGAACACTGATAATCATAATAAATCTATGATTTAACTATTATTCAAAGGAAAGAAATGCATAAAGGCTACTCACTTCCTTTTTTTATATTCTTGCTTGGGTAAATCTTGCTCGCATTTGAATATGGCTCGGGGGGAGGCAATTCATTTGTTTGATGGAAGCGGAATCTCTTTTCAAAATCTGAAGAGAAATGGCAACGTAACCATGACATTCTATAGATATATACTTGATGTTAACCTTAGAATCTCTACAGGTATATAAAAAGGAAAACTTTACATGTGCACTTATCGCAACTACCCAATATTTCCACTCCCCTTCCACAAAATGACCCTTATCGAAGTATCTTAACATACAAAATAAAAAATGGACATTGGAAATTAGAAGAAAAAAAAGAAAAGAAAAAATTGATACAATTCATAAAATCTTTGTAATGGAAGTCAGTACAATATTCCATTTGAAATCAACACACATATATGTTTTGATTCATATAATAAAACATTGACTAACTCTTACAAAGTTATTAAATGCAATACATAATAACTTAAAATACATCAAAGTTTGTCCAAATCAATAGTCCAATGCTTAATAAAAAAACAAATAATTCAATCACCAACTACTGATTATTGAACAACTTGCTATTTAATTATCTAATATCAGACCTAGACCTACACTCTACTAGGATGATTACAGATCTACAAATTCAACCCCCCCCCCTCCCCTTTCAAACAATACAATTATTACATGCCCTAATAAAACACATTAAATCATCAATTACAATGTCCATCCATAAACCACTTTTCAATGTGAACAGATGTAAAATCATTAACAGCTCTTGCAAGTTATCTGATAATTACAACTATAGAAAAAACACCCAACAGCATGCATTGAAGTTTTAGCTGATTAACAAGTCGAGTGTGGCTTAAATACCTTGAAACTATTAACAAGTTGAGTGTGGCTTAAATACCTGAAACTTGGACACTGAGTGTGGCTTAAATACCTGAAACTTGGACACTGAGTGTGGCTTAAATACCTGAAACTTTGACACTCAGCTTTATAGCATTTTAACTACGATAAATTATTTCCATTAATTATAACTGCCTGAAAACATGTGCTCTAATTAATATGTAAACTGGGGCAGGAATCATGACCTTAATTCACTTAGCATTTGTCTCAAAAAATGAATTAAAGCATCCTTGATGATGACATCTAGTACAGGGTACAACGGTCAAAGCCAAGGAAAACTTTTTTTCATTATAATCATACTGCAATAGTATAAATTTCACTAAATTTTCTGAAACGTTTGCGATATTTTCAAATTTGAAGTGAAGTTTTCCAAAAAGTTATTATATCATAAATCTTTTGGTTAAAAAGTCAATTAATCTATCTAAATGATAAGTAAACCAAAACGTTTAGCATATTTAATAAGTTACTCGAATTAGTACTCACCATCACCACCAGAACCATAACTTCCCGACATTCTGCTATTCCGATGTCCAGAAGGAGCTTGTATTTGGGGAGGAGGAGGAGGAAAATTTCCTGAATTTCTCCCTATTGTGCCACCAGATCCACGACTCGGGGGAGGAGGACGTGAAGTGGGAGGGCCTGATCGACCAATCGTTCCCCCTGAATTGGTTGACGTTGTTCTCTGAGGTGGGGGTGGTGCTGATCCAGTAACCCTCGACGGAGGAGGAGGAGGTGGAGGAGCTGAAGTCCGAGAAGGTGGCGGAGGCGGCGGCCTAGCCGGTCCAGAGGTCTGATCTGAGTTGGAAACAGGGGGAGGAGGGGGAGGAAGAGGTCGACCTATCATGCTATTGGGCCTTGAGCCACCACTTGGGGGCGGGCGACTTGGAGGAGGAGGAGCAGCAGGAGTAGGGGGTTTAGGCACTGAAGACTGCTGTGGTGTTGTCCTTGGCTGATTCTGTCGCGAAGCTAGACCAGGAGCCAGTACTGGTATAGAGGGTTGTCCATTGTTATTTGTGCTATTATTGTTATTGTTAAAAGGGGAAGCGCCAAAATTCCTTTGCCCTGCTCCAGAAGCTGGTCGAGGGGGCCCTCCATTAGGTGGTTTTTTACTGCTAGGGGGTGGGGGTGGTGGCCCTGTGGAAGAACCAGGTCTGTTGAACACAGAAGGCTTGCTGGAACTTGAAGGTGGGGGTGGGGGGCCACCAAAACGTTTATTAGACGCCGGAGGTGGTGCACCACTACTGCTATTATCTGGTTTACTAGTTGAAGGGGGAGGTGGTGGAGGCAGACCACTTCCACCATTAGACATGCGTCCTTCATTACGACCATGAGAAGGTCCATTTGACATTCCAGGTGGTTTTAGTGCAGGTCCTCCAGCACCAGCTGAGTAAAAAAAAAAGGAAGAGATTTACAATCAATATTATAATAAGATCTGTAACTTGTGGTCAAGATAATACATGAAAAATTATTCATCCCAGTGACCTGTGGATACCTAAAAATGTACTTTGCTCCCCATTCAAACATATCAAATCTATGTTAGCCATGGGTCCAATGTATATGCAGACAGCAACGTGCTTCATCAAGAACAGCCTTTACCCAGAAAAACCACCTACATTATTTGTGCCTCAACAAAGAGTTTGATGGTTGTTACAATACTTCAAACCCTCCAATCTGTGTGCCCTGACTAACTGTATTTGTTTCTTCAAACCCTCCAATCTGTGTGCCCTGACTAACTGTATTTGTTTCTTCAAACCCTCCAATCTGTGTGCCATGACTAACTGTATTTGTTTCTTCAAACCCTCCAATCTGTGTGCCATGACTAACTGTATTTGTTTCTTCAGACCAGTTACCATGCTGTCTATATATTCTTCTTCCAATTAAATTTGTGAAAAATACGGTCAAAAGCCCATCGAAATTGTTTCAACCAAAGAATTCATAATCATACTTGTCACTTCAAACTACTATTAGACGCTTGGTAAATCTTTTTTTAATAATAAATGAAATAGTCTCTAGTACTTTGGTTCGTGGTCAGATCTTTTTGTTATGAATGAATAAACGAATGACTTTGATATTCACTGCACATCTATTGAATATATACCAAAGCTTTCATGGGTCTTGACCATAGTGACCCCTTTGTTCCTAATTAGTGTTGAATGGCCGTTCTGGCATGTGGACTTTTTTTTAAAAAGGTTTGTTGTTGTATTGAATTTACTCATTTCCACTACTTTGATGAACTCTGGGTTTTCTAGAACTGCCTAATAAACAGCCAAGGGCTCTTTTAATGCTTTTTTATACATGTGATACCACCTAGATGATATTGTGTCTCCTAAAGGACTTGACACTTATTTTATCCTAGCGACTTAAACTAAACAGAAGGAAACCTGAAAGATTGAATTTCAAACTCAAGCCTGCACAGCCTTGAATCAGAGACCTTTGGTGGGGCTTGACAGGTGAGTGTCCCACCAACTGACTTATCCGCTTCTACTTTGTGGAGGTAATACTATCAAGTCAAACACATAGATTTTAGAAAGAGACTGAAAGGGAGGAATCTTTATTATAAAGGCCAATGATTGGTTGATGAATTCAGGGATTTCAGAGGACAGAGTTGTAAAGGAAATAAAGAAGGCTGTAGTTGGTGGAGAGAAAATGAACAAATGTCATTAAACGTTTTTTAGTAGATGGCATTGGATAAAAATGGGTTGAAAGATTAAGGTGGAGGTGGGAAAAGAATTTGAAGTCACAATTCAATGCTCAGCAATACGTTGTATAGTTATTTGGTTGTTCCAAAACCATACCAGACGGAAACAATAGTGCGACTCAGGCTAGCTTAGACAGGAGAGATCAAATAAATCGATCATGACAGAAAGTAGTTGGATCTAGCGCTAGAAATAATTATCAGCCACAAAACAAAAACTTGCATACATAAAACATAATATAATAGTTTACACATTTCTTCATTTAAATTATATATGCCCAATGTTACAATATCAGTGACTAAATAAGTAAACATATAATTAGCTCATAATTTTTTTTACATAATATAATTTTAAAACTTCTGACAATTTGACGGAAGTAGATGACAGCAGTAAACAATATCATTAATGACACACTAAATACTGCAAAAAATGAAATAAGAAAGAATCATACCTCTTGACTGACCAGCAGGCCGCAGTTTTGGCATTCCTCCAGCAAATAAACCACCAAGTCCACCCATACCTCCTCCTCCTCCACCCATGCCTCCTCCTCCACCACCACCACCTCCTCCACCACCTCTGCCGCCGCCACCACCACCACCACCACTGCTACCTCCACTTTTTTCTTCTGGAATAGAAAATTCATTTCATTTACTATTTTCACTAATTTTGTTTCTTGTTTGTTGGTTGAAAGAAGGAAAGTTCTAAATGTACCATAATACATAGAAAGGAATTAAATTAAGACTTAAACTGATAATAGAAAAAAATATAAGGATATAATGGAAATTTAATCAATTATAATGATAGTCAACTTCACCCTAGAAATGAAGTCATTCTGAACTGACCTAGGTACATATAAATACAAGACAGACATGCAATGCATCCAATGACACCTTGCTCTGCAAATAGAATCTCCATCCTGATTTCCTGCAGTAATCCATTCCAATAACTGTAATAGTGCAGAGAAATTTTGCATCTCCATTATGACCACAAAGAAAGCAATGACACCAGAGCATAACTGGTGCTTAAAATTGCAATGCAGAGTTTGGAATCATCAACGAGAACTTTTCAGCGACATGTCAACATGATGAATGATAAGGGAAGTATTAAGTAAGATTTATTTTCTTCTCCTTTAAATCAGTGTTATAACAGAGGAAATGATAAGAAAAAAATTTTAAAATTCAGAATTCAGATGTACGTAGCAAAAAATTTTACGTATCACCTTTTGAATTCTTGTAACTTCTTAACAAAAGTGAAAAATCAAACAAATTTGTTTCAATTACATGCAAATACAAATTATACAAGAATGCAATATTCACCGGCAGTAACAATTATAAATTTTATAATTAAAAAGAGTTCTCATAATTCTTTGCCTTCACAACAATGTTTTGATTGGTACCCTTTTCACCCCACGTCAGAGTATAGGCCACCAACAAAAGCTCTCCATCTCCTCCTGTCCTGGGCCTTAGCCGTCACCTCTGAGAGATCCCGTTACTCACACGGGTTCACAACAATGGTACTGGATTCAATAGCAGGTGTGTCCGCCTCTGGCCTCTTATAATGAGTTTTATTTTGTTTCTCATGGAGCGAATGTACCGTTCAATCATATCTTGAGGAATGCATAGCAGCGAGATGCTCAACATTGTTAGCGTTTCTGTTGTGAACACGGCGTCCCAGCCAGTCCATAAGGTGCTCTATTGGCGAAAGGTTGGGAGACTTGGATGGCCAAGGGAGAGCCTGTATATTATATATGTTCTTCTAAAAATTTTCAACACATGTTTGAGACATGAGGCCATGCATTGTCTTATTGAATAACACTCAGCTCTTCATGCTGCTCCATTGTAGGGACCACAATGTGCCTGTAGTATCTCGTTGAGGTAACGCTCAGCAATGACGTTTTCGTGCAGAACAACGAGTTCAGTTTTTATGTATGTACTGATACCACCCCAGACCATCACTCCGCCTCCCCCAAAAGGATGAACCTCAATGATATTCTTATCATGAAAACGGGTATTATTGGGTCGCCACACTTATATACGTCAGTCGTTGTGGGTCAAGTTGAATCGACTCTCGTTGCTGAAAAGGATGGCACTCCATTGCCGATGATACCATCTTCTGTGTGTGTGTGCCCATTCCAGACGAAGATGACAATGATCATCGGTCAACATATGACCAACACATAAGGCCTTCGGCACTTCACCTTTCTCTTTGCCACAGTTCCTTACAGTGTCTGTTAACGGATATTGACGTCATTTGCCACGATTGTTGACAGGGTAAAGGGATTTTCTTGGTACTGCTGTCGAATCACATTATCATCATTTTCTCTCATTTTTCTTGTTCTACCCCGTCAAGATCGCTCACTAACTTGTCCAGTTGCATTACATCGGTGAATCAAATGGACAATCATTGATTGATTACAAACAAAATGCTCACTCATTACGTGAGTCAACCATCCAGCAATATATAAAGTCCCACTGCCTGGTTTCTCTGTGAGTCAGATAATCGAGGCATTGTGATGTGAGCAGTAAAAATTGAATTTTACTAAGAACTTATCAATTCGAGGTGAATTGAATATCAAAAGGTTATCAATAGATCTAGACCTTGGATCTATCTCAATGGTATTGCCATGTAAACAAGACTTGATATCCATTCAATAAGATGCGTTTGTTAAGTGTGCATAACTGTGTTCCCTTCATTACCGAGACATATCAATTGTGAAGGAAAGCTTTTTCATGTGAAGTGTAGCACATGTAAAACATGCACCCAACGTTAAATATTATTGACATATCATATATTGCTGGATTGGGAATAAACTATACTTTGTATCTGTTATGTTATTTTTTACCTATTGACTCTTTGTTAAATGTTACAGATGCTCAAAAAGTGATGCGTTCATTTTTTAGCTAAGTATAGTATGCTTTATACAAGGTGACATTCAGCATATGCAAAATGTAGAAAGTAATGTAATGAATTTCATTGACAATATCTTTTTATGTTCGATAAATCTTTTTGTTACTGTCTCTCAAGGTCAATGATCCCTCAGTTGCTGGTATTAAGAAAAGGAAACCATTGAGGTATCTCATTATTAATAAGTAAAGGAAGTGTTAAAAACTTCATCACTTATTTTTATGTATTACCTTATATTATTTGTTTAATGTAAAGTTATTGTTATTATATTAGCTTCAGTTATTTTAATCACTCAACGTTAATATGTCAGTTTAAGTTTAAGAAATCGAAGTACCTTATATTGAAACTTCTACATTTACTCCATCCTCAAGATGGAACATGTGTAAGTCTTTTAAATGTTATTATCAAACTCAAATACTGAAATAGAGTGGGCCTTTTTAATAACTCTTACTTTACTTGAATACATTTTTCTTCCCCCTTTTTATTAGGAATGCAGCAGATTGGTGGAAGCTGATAGTTGCTAAGAATGTGAGATAAGAAACTTATTATTTTGTCATTAAACAATTATAAGATCAATTTTTATAATTTCTTTTATATGCAATGACATTTAAGAATAAATAATGGCTCAATTAATTAACCTTTAACCAGCATTTATTTAGAATGTTTTAATAAAGAAAATGAACATCTTGCAAATGATTTTAAGTAGAAAATGAAAAGGAAAGGAAGAGATTCAGTGGGAAAGTAGCCTGATGAAGAGTTGTATGGTCCTTGAAGCATTAAAATTTAGGTTCTCTCTATTTATGATATTATAATTTGAATTACATATAATGAAATGCTCGTATTCCAGGAAATAATCTACCAATTGAAACTTGGCAAATTTATTAAATTGATAAAGAAATAAAGAAATGAAACATGCGTCTGTGAAGTTTTAAGCAAATCTTTCAATATTTTTTTTTTTTGAGTTATCCACCCCTAGAATTAGGTACACTTTATTTGCCCCACCTGATAATATATAGAGCCTCTCCTCATTGTCATTGTGTATCATTTATATCAATGCAAAATGGTGTGCATACTTTGAGTTTGAATTTCAGAAGATATACAGGCTTTAAACCTTAATATTTTCTAAAGCTCTTCACTTGAGTAAGATATTTATTAAGCTGAACTCTTGTTATAATCTATGACTTGAAAAGTCAACTATTTTAATCTCAATATGTGTCAAAGTCAAAGACCTATTGTTGTCACATTTCTTTTAAAGGATTACAAGGCTGATGTCATTAAAACTTGGAAAAGTCAAAACATTGACGTGATGCTATGCCCTGTCACTCCATGTCCTGCTCTCACTCTTGGTCTGGACAAATTAATGCTTCGTAAGATTTTTTTGATTAAAATGAAATTCATGTACATGTAATTCGAACTTACATAAACAATTCAAATTTCTCTAATGAAGATGAAAAAAGTCCAAAAATTTTCTTTCATGAATCTTTCAAAGAAGAAAATAATCTCTCTTATAATATTATAAAATAATAGGCAAAAGACCTCCAAGTTGCTCAATCTTAACTAATAGAATGTTTATCCTAAAGAGAGATTTAAATCTCTCAATGGGCATTCACTTACTTACATCACTGCCATCAATTCACATTATCTATAAATATAAGTGATATCATAGACTATTTTAAAGCAAACAAAATCCTAGATAAATTTTATAATAGGGGAAATACTGGTTCGGTTACAGTTGTTGATCCCTCAAAAAAGTCATGTTTTAGCGAAAAATCTTTTTACATTCCAGACCGTTATATGGAATCAATTATCTGTTAAGACCAAAACCAGTACTTCATTTGAAATTTTTAAGAAAAATCATAAAACAGAATTTTTCTGTAAAGCATTATACTGATGGAATTTTTAGATTATCGATGATATAACTTTTATCTCTCACATGTCAATTAATGTTTAATTCTATGTCTTTTATTATTATTTCTATTTATATGTCTTTGCTCCCTCTTCTTTTAACATGATGCCAATAAATGAACCCTTTTATGTCATTGTAAAGCGCTACTGAGCACTGTATAGTGGATAGTCCCCGGCGCTATATAAATTCATTTATTATCATTATTATTGTTATTACAGAAAATAAGAAGACGGGAAAGGTCAAGTCATTTAGACAATATGCCTTTGTTGTAAATCTTCAAACCAAAAACTTTTGTTGTCCTATTTCACAGCATATACATCGTACACTTGTATTTTCAACCTGCTCAATTTTCCTGCTGGGGTTTTGCCAGTATCTCATGTGACTTCAGAAGATGTAATAAGAACACAAGATCCAACAAATTACAAAGCTGAAACAGCGTTTGAAATAATCATGGCCAAGGTAAAAATGAAATGGGTGGTGATTAAGATTAAGATATTATGCATTGATCCCCTGAATAATTTCCTTTCTGCAGCTATTATTAGAAGTAGAAGCACCTTGGTGATAAATGACATTTGATGATTACAACATGTTAAAATGAGATGAAGAAGGTTCATGTTTCATAATAACAGACTGATGATTTTGGTAAAAATGAATGTTAAATGTATGTAGCCCTGCATTGTTCATTACTTGACATGAACTTAAGTCAAAAGTTATGCATTTGTTTAAAACAAAAGTAGGTCAACTTTATCTTAATTTTCACAATTGTTAGGCAGTACATTCAAATATTTTTCAAAAGACATTTATTACAATTTACAGTTACAGAGAACAATAGTAAAAATATATCAATCAGTCGATCTTAAATAAAACCTGTTTTTGGTTAAAATATGTAATATTTTGAAATGTTTTTCCAGGACTCTTCAAATTCAGAGGGACTTCCCACTACAGTACAGATTGTTGGTTTACCCTACCAGGAAGAAATGGTGCTTCGTGTGATGTTAGAATTGGAAACTGCACTTCATCATAAATGAGAATTCTTCTTCTTCAAAGATAAATAATTCCATAGAATAATTAACAATAAACAAATTTGATTTTTCATTCCCCATACATTATATATTGACTACTTCATCCATCTGTTTAGCCATTCATTCTTTACTCAGTTTCTTCTATTTATGTTATATTCTTATATTTTATTCCAGAATGTGTTCTAATGCAGTTTTGTCTGAGAGATCGTTGTTATAGCTGTCCAAAATTATCGTAGTTGTAATGCTTTGGATATTTTTTTATTTTTGTTAGCAGAATTAGACAGGTTTTGCTTTTTTTTCATGTTAACTTACAGTGCAACCCGCTTATAGCAACATTGCCGGGACCAGCGAATTTGTGTTGCTATATAACCAAATGTCGCTAAATCCGATCAATATATAAAGTGAAGGAAAAATAATGGTGAAAGACTACACAATGCATAGCGAGCGTTCTCATTGGTCAGTGACAAGGTCAACAAGCAAGGGTTTTCAGTATTAAGTATTTTGACTTAGTATAGCTGATTCTGACCAAGTCAGGGTTTTACTATTAGCGAAATCGTCAAATTTCATGTCACTATATGTTATTTCATTACTAATGATATATAAGGGAAAAAACGGGACTTTGAAGTGCCGTCGCTATAAGTGGAATGTCACTGTATCCAATGTCGTTGTAAGTGGGATGCACTGTATTTTTTCATAAATTTATTTTAATATTTAAGATGAAACACATCCCTTTTTTATATTTTCTATTGTAAATATATTGATAAATGTAGAGTATAAGGCCGTAGATATACTAAGCCCGGCTTGAAGACAACAAATGAAAGATTAAACCCGAGCAGGCCTTAATTACAAATGAAATAGAGACTTGACGGACAAACTGATCATAGTACCTCCAGCGTGGAGGCCTCAGTTCATGGACAGCTGGATTGAAATGTTGCATTTTGCATTCCATCCTCCAAAACCAGAAGAGACAGGCATTCGCCCAAGCTGTCGATGGCTGACGATGATGAAACCATGACGTCACCAGGCTAGTGGGGTCAATTATCACTGCCAATATCATTTTAATGGTAGACCAGACAAAAAATCTGATTTCATTTTTGAAACCAGCGACCACATTTCAAGGTAAAATTGAAGCAAAATCATATTTTTTCAATAAGATAAAATTAAAAAAGGATAATTATCCCACGATGTGATGGCTGGGGAGAAAAGGGGATCAGTTTGGGGTGTGGATGACACGCCGACTGATATTTTTTTTTACCTACGTTGGTTTTTACCATTCTTTACATTTCAATCCAACAGCTAAGAAATTGTTCCTTAATAAGTTAATTGTATATTTTTGAAGAATGTTAAGCCAGCTAGTGAGATGGTTATTCATTTCATACACTTTTCAATTCTTAATAAAAAGAAGTAACCTAGTCATCTGATTCTGATGGTTGATTTTACATCTTAATTTAAATAAATGCTGATGATGTATTGTTTTTGTGATTTAAAAAAATAACATTGTTCAAGATTTCAAGCTTAATAATCATTAACACGTGTGTTCTGATTTACCCAGATTCAAATGTGTTGTAGTTTAAATTAAAGCAAAGTGACAAGCAAACAACAAAATTGGAACAATGAGAAATGTGACAAATGAATTTCTTTTCAAACATATATTTATTCTTGCAATAGACATATATTCAATAAAACCTTTCATCTCATATCATATTGAGGCAAAGTCTTGAGAGCATCAATAAGATCATCATATTTAAAGGTTTCTGGCTCTAAGTTAAATCTCCTTACAAGGTCATGATATTTGGAACTTCTACCATAGAATATACTCATCTGCTGAACTAGATTCAATGCCAGTGTCTTTGACTGAGGATGAAAATTATCATGATAATGAATTGATAAAATATACCCTTTGGGCTCAAACTCAAACAATAAAATAGATTATTACTTTGCTTAGTTGAATATACAGCGCAGTGGATTATGTTTAGTTTACTTTTGTTAAATACAAGTAGGGAGTGATATCATAAGTAACAGAGTGGAACTTTTCTAATAAAGAAACCTTCTTTCCCAATAAAATTGTTGCAATTATCTAATTTTCCAGATTTGCCTGGTTAGAAACAGGTTACAAGTGTCTTAACCCAAGAAAAGCTCATGGAGTCTTGGAAGTAGCATTACTTTGGATTGTCTTTGTTTCATAGGAAAAAAATTTAGGTTATGAAGTGTGTTGGATCAAAACTCAGTGAATAGAGTCACTTTATCAATGAAAAGCAAATCTGTGGGAAAAGCTTCAAGGTTAATTTGAACTTTAATCTAATTGGCTAGAATCTTAGAATATATTCCAATCAAAACTACTTCCTTTAATGGCACATTATGTACATAACATTAGACAAATTGTGTACGGTATAAATAAAATAAATGTTAAAATACTCATACTGCAAATGAAGTAATAAGACTGCATGTTCAACAGATAGATTGTTTTTAAAAATGAATAGTACAAATTTTTCTATTAAAAATGCAGAGAGAAAGACTGAATTAATTTGATTATTATAATTTTAGATTATTATTTTCAAGATCTCATCTTAACATGTAATACTTACTAAAACTTTGTCATCAAATTGACCAGACATTAATACAATTCCTGAAAAAAAATCAAGCAATAATGAGTAAAATTTAAGGTCTATGTTACCAGTATATTGAGGAAAATTTTATACTTAAAAGATTTAATTTAATTAAATTTAATTTAGATTTTAATCTTTAAGATGAAATAAAACCGAAACCTAAAATTTTTACTGAACAACAAATAAGTAAAAGTTATTTAGTTTTCATTACAATTTATATATTATTTCCTTTAAACCCTACCATATAAAAAACCCAGGTTTATTTAATTACATTAACAGTCTCTATAAGACCACTGATCGTTTTGATCTTTACCATAAAATAGATTTTGCATGGAAATAGAACCACTGTAGCCAAAAGCAATACTATTTATATACCGGTATTTGATTCACAGAATTTGTAAAATTAACGTTTCTATTTTGGCATTGTTTGAATTGTTCTGCTAGATCTATCCAACATTTATACAAAGCACTTTTATTTTCAATAGTATTGATCACAGACTGACTACACATTGGGCCTAACAAGCCTTAAAGAGGCAAGTAAATGAGCTAAAGACTCGAAAATTTTTACAATATGAAGATTCTAGATATTGATTTAGAAATTTAGTCATCTAAATATAGTGAAGATGATGCATACATTCTAGATCTAGATCTAATAAATTTTAGGGGTTGGAATAGATTTAAATATTCTTAAGTGACTACAATAGGACAATAACTTAAAGTTATCCATAGATCAAGATTTAGACCCAGACTTTATCTAGATTCATACAAGATGAGCTGCATGATCTAAGCTACTCTACGGTAAAAGAAATGCTCATATAGCATGATTACAGCACAATTGTAGATATACTCACCTTTGTCATCAATAAACTCAGTGAAATGATTTACTGTCAGGCAGGGTGGAGCATTCTCTCGCACCATCTGTAGAAATAATAATAAGAATTTTAAGACAGTCAACATATACAGAGGATAAAAAAGTTAGGATAATTATTGATCTCATGGAAGAAGATTGACTTGGTCTCATATAGTTTTCTGTCAGAGTTAAGGGTAGTCAGATGGGAGTTCAAGTCATAAGTTAAAAACGTCTTGAGGCATATCTAAAGAAAAAGGGTTGAGGTGAGTCAGCAGTAAGAATACAATAGAAATATGATGATTATAAAATACAATCAGGAACAACTTGCTTGGCTTTGTATAGTGAGTGAAGTTGTTGCAATTAACAATTTATAATTTTTAAAAGGATAATAAAGAATTTTAAGTGGGAATAGTATTTCTGTGCTGATTGCATGAAAAAATACAAACTGAAAAGCATGAACTATATACAAATGGTAATTTCTAACCGCCTGAAGAAATGGAATACTAGGTTGGTATATGGGGGAGGAGGTGTGACTGAGGTGTCAGAAAAGATGGATGAGATAGGTATGTACAGTGAAACCCCAATGGACCGCCCCCCGTTTTAATGCCAACCCCACCTCTGCCAGCCTTTGGCCTTGGCACAAAAATTTCACTTTATAAAAGTCTTTTTTTTTTTATCAATACACCGCCTACTGCCATCCACCAAAATTTGGCATGAACATTCTTTAGCAAAGTAAAAAAATAGGACTCGAAATAACTCCAACACAGTCGGAAATTAAGAAAAAAAGAAAAATAATGATAAAAAAAAATAATAGATCTCCGGCAAGGCTGCTATTGCATGAACACCGAAATAATATGGCAAACTGTCTTTGTCTTTTGATGTCAAAGCAAGAATGGCCTTCCAACCAGATGTCAAAAGTTTAGAAAGATTGTAAGGTCTCACTACGAACAAAGATCCGGCTTTTTAACTCAAACTACATTAAGGGAGACTAGGGACACTTTTGGATGAATATCTAATTCTTACCATAAATATGTAATATTCGCTATAAAAACAACATATGAATAAGGGAAAATGAAAAATCAGGTGTAAATAAGGCATCAGCGTACTACTTTTTACTATTTAGGCCAAAAATTGATTTTATTGGAGCAAAAATGAATACATCTGGTGTTACAAATTGAGAAACACCTATAAGAGCTAGAATCATTTCCTTTCACTCCTGCACAGCCAGGTGTATAGCCTACATCCTCCAAAGAGCTTTTTTTTCTCTGAAGTCTCAAATAATATATTTATGTGGTCATGAAATAAAAAACCTCGCCGATTCCTGAAATCCATAACAAATTGTGTAAGTGGAGTGAAATAACTCCACACAACAGGAAAGTTTTTACAGATAGGCCAAAAACCTCTTTGGGGAATGTAGATACATTACCTAGTCATACATGTGCCAAAAATCAACTCAATACATTGAATGGTTGAAATATTTGTGACACAAGAACATGACCCCCTTAAAAAATCCAAAACGGAGAAAAACGACAAAATACACTTTTATCAAAATATCATGTTCAACCCTTTCCCTTTGAAGTGTTATTTGGTGGTTTTATAGACCTTTTTGATATATATGAGGATGAAATAAATCAAAAGTTTTAGAATGCATTTTTTTAAATGGACCAAGTATCAACATTTTTTAAGAAAATTCATGAAAATTTTGATTTTTAGGTGTCGTAGCGTCCCTTAAGTCAGTTCTTCTTTATGGTTGTGAAACGTGGAAGACCACAACAATGGTATTGAAAAACGACCAAACCTTCATCAACAAGTGCATAGTGTCCGGTCCTGACAATTTGTTCGGATTACAGAATCATCCGGATAATAGAATCATTGGTCAAAGTCAAAATGTTTGTTGTCACCGTTAGAATATAAGAATTCTCAGTGCTTAGCCACAACCCTCTTCACATGTGACCTCTCTCTCTCTGTGTTTATTTTCTCTCTTTCAATCACACACATATGCTCTCTCAAACACACAGAACACCTTTGTTTTCATCACCCACTTGTATCTATGGTCTGGGTGGGCACCGAGGTGGTCAAATGGCTGTGCCGCAATGAATTGTCGTAATCAATGACTAGACGGGCATGATAAGGGCTGCCTGCAGATCAGCTTCTTGCCCATGACCAATAGATTAGGATTACTTGTCCACCCACGTGTGTCTATTGTCTGGATTGACTTCATTTTGGGGGTCAATTGGCCCCAACGTAATATTTGTTTAATCTTTGGGAGTCTGTTGTGGAGTTAAAGTCATCGGATGGTTTGAAGAGCAATTAGAGGACCGGTTTGGATTACTGCATGTTGGAATTTTGAGTGAGTGTTCAGATAACAGAAGCAAAAAAATCTATATATTGTTTACTTTGTTACCAAATTAGGTGTTTGGATCCAAAATCAGGAATTTCCGGATTATAGAGTACAAATATATACGAAAAAATCTGTTCCCAACTCATGTCTTCGGATTATAGAGACTTCCGAATTACAGAAGTCCAGATTAGGGAGACGCGACTGTATCTTGAAAATCAAATGGCAAGATAAAGTCAGAAATGAAGACCTTCTGAAAATAACAGTACAGAAACCGATAGAAGAAGAAATTTGGCTCAGAAGGTGTCGATGGATGGGACACACGCTGAGGAAATAAAGTAACAATATCACCAGACAATCACTAAAATGGAATCCACAGGGAGCGCGAGGCAGGGTAGGCCACGGGAGACATGGAAAAGATGTATTGACAGAGAGATCAAAGGGATGAGGCTTGAAAAGATAGCCCAAGATAGAAACAGAGAGAATTTGCTTGTGCGTGGCCTATACTCTGTGAAAGGGGATAATGATGATGATGATGAATGTAAGTAGGGGAAAATCAAACAAATTATATACACATTAGTTCTTTAGACATAAATCTCCCTATTCTAAATGGACAAAGTAGATGTATTTTTAAATTGCTATTTTGTCTTGTACTTGTGTTGAATCTTAATTAAAAGTGAAGGTAAGTTGGGTAGATTAAGTTATCTAAATTCACATCTAAATTTTGAGTGATGGATTCATTACATCTTTCATAGCCTTACCTGAAACATTGCTAAGGGGGTGAAATAAACATCATGTCTATCAAACTGAGCTAGAATAAATTCAAAACCATCATCTCTTGGTAATGGGAAAACAAACTGAAAGAGAAAAAAAATAAATACCTTCATTGATTGGGGGGCTGTATATACATTCAATTCATCTCAATTTTAACTTATCCAGAAGAGTCAATTAAAAATAAGTAATATAAGTAATATATTTAAGGCTAAAAAAATATAAAGAAAGAACAATAATATCATATCATCTGATAAAGTTATTTAGTCAAAAGCAGAATTAAAAATTAAAATGGTAAAGGAGAAATATATTCCTTATGTAAATCTAAAGTCTAAGTGATGCAATAAATAATCATTGTATTTTTGATAGCATCCAACATAAGGTCAATATGAATTTGTGATTTGAGTTAGTGATACAAATGAGCACTACTTTCCAAAATAGTAATCTTTCAGCCTAATTTCAAAATCTGATCTTGTTTCACTTACTCCAAATCAAAATTCCCTCAAATTCAAAGCAAAATAATCATAAAGTATCAAATCAAATTAGTGTAAATCATTTTATGAAGAATCTAAGCAAAACAAATTTCAACACTTATTATAACACAATTTTCTTACTACTGGACATTCTTTTGACTTTTCCAACACATTTTCATATTCATCTCTCTGAAAAACAATTTTTAAAGGAAAAATTAAAATTAAATGGGTATTTCTATGGTTCCATTAACTTCTTAAAATTTGTTTCCTTATTAAATTATCATTGAGCATTTTCTGATGAATATGATGTTGATGATAACATAGAAACACTATATAATTATATAAACATTCAGACAAAAAAAAAAAAGCAACAGTTGTTGAGGTGTGTATTGGTCCTCTGAGAATGGGAATGTTCATGGGTGAAAAGAAGAAAATAAAATTATTACCTGTAAAACTGTATAAAGCATGTCTTTGCCACTGTGATACTGACTCCATATCTGTAAAAGTTCAGATCATTTGGAACAAAAAAGTCAATATCAACAATCAGGTTATAATGTTGAGAGCCTTATCATACATTTACAAACATTACTCTTTCTAGTACAGCTGATTTTTAACCCGAGAAGCGCTATGCCCGCTCTAGTGCACGATGGATTAGCAGAATGGTAAGCGCTATGCACGCACTGGTGCGTAATGGGTTTGCAAACCGGGTGAGCACGCACTAGAGTGTTTGGGACAATGGCCTTGGTCAAGGTATGACAATGGCCGTTTATCATCACAAAATCTAAACACATGGTGATTAAAATCATTCTAGGTACATCAAAGAATAATTATTATCTGCTGATGCTTTGATAGCTGCACTTTAATCCGACCAAAATCAAGAAAACCGACGAAGAAGTAGCTTGGATACGTTTCTGGTTGAGTCCATTCCAAAAGAGGGTGTGGCAGGTCAAGACACACATGGAAAAGGCCTATAATGTTTGAAATGTTGACAAATATTCAGTTTGAACCCCCCTCTTGTAGTAAATAATGGTATCTTCCTCTTTATTATGATTTGTTACGTTC
>JASKDV010190947.1:0-11592 GCA_032466395.1 Aegires albopunctatus
TTGCTGCCATTGACAAAATACGTATTGCTTCTTTTACCAAATTTTGAGCAAATACATTTATATACATGTAAATAAACCATTGAATAAAAGTCTTTTGAAAGATAATACATAAATAAATAAATAGCTCGGCTTTGATGCTTAATATGATGTTTGTCATGTCAGTAATTTTTTCGTTCGATTCAGGCTCCAAAATTATTTAGCAACCCCAAGTGGAATAGGATTGTTTTCAGTGTAATATTCCTCATGGGGTTGCTAAAATCTGGTGATCTAAGCCTCAGACCCCTGTGGCCCTTAATACAAGTTGGCAGCTCTGCTATACCCGTTGCGAGGTATCGCAACTGCATACGTATTGGATATTTCCACCATTTTCTCTACTTTGTCTTAAAGGTATCAAGTTTTTTTTGTAAATGAATCCTAAAGTCAGGTCATACTACTCATTCTTACTGTGCATATTCTTGTAACATACTCTCAGGATATTGAATTTTTGACCCTATAAGAGCGTATTTTTCATAATTTTTCGGGGGCGCACCGGGACTGTCCCTGGACCCTGTTGGGGGCCTTATGCGGTCCCCAGGACCGGACCCCCCCCAGCAATTTTCCTCCTTTTTCACAATTTGTCACCATCAGCACTGATACGGAATATAAATACTTTATCGAGGGGCTCATTATCATTGCATAGTTATAGTATGTACACGTATTACCTGAATCTCTCTCTCACACACCAGTCGCTTAAACCAATCTCTGGTAGCCAGGGGAGCTTGCACTGAAAATATATGCATCATTGACAACATAATAAATGCGCTTTCAGTATATTATGTGCTGTTATATGTCTACAATTACAATATTTAATTCTACATTAGCCCGATGTTGTAGAATGGTTATGAAAAAGATAAGTAGGCCTACATCGTTGAAACAATCATTGTATTAATTGCCGCAATTATAGATTTTTCTTTAAACCGGCATACTACCTCTGGAGTAGGCCTATCGCATGCTGAGTAGAAAGGATAAAAGGTGTAATTGCAGGGGGGTTGGGAGTTCGTGTATGGGTTAATATATAACTTGCATCGAATGAATATTTCCCTGTCTCATCATTCCCATGGACATGGTGCTAAAATGAAACAATAGTTAATAGCATCTTAAGGTCACATTGACCTTAGAGTGACCTGTTTGTGAGCTGTCTAAGTGGTTAGTTTGGAGTGGGGTAAAGTTCCTCAATACTTTTTTTTTCTTTTTTGTGGAAGAAAAAAAATCTTTACTATGTACCTTACATTATATACTGACAATTATGGTAGCATGATAAAAATAGATTATCAACATAATTAGATATATTATTTTATGTGGACTGCATTATTACTTTACAAAGAGTAATGGTCGTTTGCATTCATGTCACAGCAGGCCTCAACAAGTGCAATTCTCAAAGCTGGTTGATATACTGGTGCAGATAGTGTGGTCAGAAACCACTGGTCAATAAAGTCGACTTATATTTTTATACTACATTTCAGTAGTTAATTATAATAATAGAAATAATAATAATACACGTTCATCATGTTATAATGATGACGACGACGGCGATAATTTATTATTATTATCATTATCACTATTTTCTAATTGGGCTATAACCAAATACAATTTTAAATTCTGCCATTTTGTTTTATTTCGATGATTTAGTACACATGCAGTTCTTTCATATTGCGTCTGAGTCTTGATAAAGTCTTCAATTTTGTTACATGGTTCGAATCCTGCATGAGAAAGAAAAGTTACTGCAATTGTTCCACTGGACTCCGTACCAATTTTATAATCGGGGGAGCAGGACACCTTATTACGGTGACTGGCGACTTATTGTATTAATTTAGCTTCATATTTATGTATTATAATTGTATTGTATCATTTAATGCATGTAGGTTCGTTTGATTTTATAACATGTAAAACGAATTTCCACATGTGGATGAAGATTAAGGAATTTTATTTATTTATTTGATTATTTGAAATTTTATTTTCAGAGGAACTCCGAGAATATTTTGAGAAATTTGGTGAAGTTTCAAATTGTACTTTAAAAACAGACTATGTTACAAAGAAGTCAAGAGGTTTTGGTTTTGTATGTTTTGCATCACCAGATCCAGTGGAAAAGGTAGGGTATCTGTCAACTTTGTTTTTGGATATTAGGAGGCTGGTAACCAATTTAATGCACTATAAACTGCTTTGGTCTATCTTCTAATATTTACTTTAGTACTCACCTGTACTCTAATACTCAAACCTGTAAGTTTTCAGACAATTTTCTCTACCAACCTTTCCACACTGCTGTGCACACATTCAGACAGACTCAGGTCCAATTGAGTCATTAAATACCCTTTATTATACCAATACACACTAACACAAACGCACAGTATCGACCAACAAGCCATCCACCAAGCTCTCAGACTGTTAAACACACACAAGCACTATTATTGATAGTAATACACATTCTTAGACCGCAATTCTGAATAAATCCTTCAATTCTTGAATTTTTGTTAAATGTTGTAAAGGCTATTTCCCTTAATTCCTTCTTTTACGGATGTAATTATCATTAGGTATAGTGTCACTTCTGTTTGGAGAAGATGACACAATGGGTCACAATTAAATACATCCCCTAAGTACATTCACAAACTTATCTTTTGCTCTCTTATCAGAACACTAAATAAAAGTTTATCAGGTTGATAGGAATAATGCTAATTTGCGATTTTTCTTTAGGTTTTAACAGGAACCGAGCATAAATTACATGGGAGGAAGATTGATCCCAAAAAAGCAACTCCAAGACCAAAGAAAATTTTTGTAGGCAAACTAGATCCAGCTGCTGTTGAAGATGATGTTAAAGAGTATTTTTCACAATTTGGCGAAGTAAGTGTTTCTATCATGTTTGCCTAAAGTTGCCAACCAACTCTTAATTTAACCTATCCAATAAAAAGGCTTAATACAGCTAGAATGATGGTAAGGCACCTGTCCTACCAATGCTGATGTTTCTATTTATTGCCACAAAGTTTCTTCTTCTTGGGATAATGGACGTTGGCGGAAGAGAACAGAAAATATGATTTTGGTTTCTGAAAGGTTGGCAGCTTTGTAATTTTAATTATTGTGTACTTTTGTATGTGTGTGTGTGTGTGTGGAAAAAGTGGCAGAAAACCAAAACTTAGATAAGTGTTTGATCATTTGTTGATTGTTGCAAAATTGCGGTTGGTTGTTCTTTTATGTGTGTGGCATTATTGAACAATTGGCAATTTATTTTTGTTTCTTTCGATTAGGTTGAAAAGATGGAGTTTCCTTATGACAAAAGCAGAGAACAGAGAAGAGCTTTCTGCTTTGTTGAATTCAAGAAAATGTCTGGTCTTAAAAAGTGTTTGGAACAAGCATCTCACAAAGTCAAGGCCCAAGAGGTACTTTGTTTTTTTATGCCTTGGCAATTTTGAATTTCATTTACATAGCTCATCTTAAAGTAGTGGGGGTGTAGGCAATGCTAAAGATAATGATCAATCTCTATTTTCAGCCCTCTTTTTAAGCAAATTTCAAGGTGCTGTATTGTTATCAAGTTTTATTAAACAACATCCCTGAAGATGATTGTAATGACAACGTAAGGAGTTTTCATCTCCTGATGTAAATGCTTCACAAGCTTTTGATGTTGCTTGTGACATAATGCTGTTGCAGTAAATACCTTTTAATCATGGGTAATGTTCAAGATTTCAAAAAGACCCTTTTTAAGTGGAAGTATTTCTTCTTACTTTATTTGTGTTACAACTGACGCTCATTTTGTTCCGCTTCCCTGCAGGAGACGGAAATGATGGAGCAAAGGAGCATGGAGTGATGTGGGCCACGAGGTACCATAAACTCTAATTGGTCAAAGCCCAAGCCAATAAATAATTTTTTTTATTGATAATTTTCAAAGTTTCCATTGATTTTTTTTCTTTCAATGTGTTTGTTAATTGCCATATGGCTTAAGCTGTAATGTACTCTCTCTCATTTGAACCAGGTTTCTTATGTCTTGATTTCAATTTTCTTCTGTGGATTGGAAGCTAAAAGTGTTCAAATCAAGATGAATATTCTTTCCAGGAATATATTTTTTCCTTAAAGAAATAAATTTTTTGCTCTGCTCTTAATCTAGGCTTAGAGTTCTGGGACGGCTTTTTCTCCCCTTCATTTTTTTCTCATTTAAGACACTGCTATTTATACCTATGTCAATGTGAAGTTTAAAACAAAGCAATTTTTTTCAGGTTTTGTACGGTTTAAGACTAAATGTTAAAAATGCATGTAATATTTTTTCAATTTTTGCCTGGATAATTCAACAGATTGGAAACTGGAGGACATGATTCGCTTGATGTTTGATGCATTTGAGTGTTGTTGGGTTTTTTTTTTGTGCCTTTGTAATTTTGTAATATTTTTACATGAATTTTCCCCATCAATCCTAAGTTAAAACTATCACTCTTTCATGTTTATAGCCTGTCCCAGATCTCAAGGCTAATAATATTCTTTAATATGTGATATGGTGAAAATAGGAATAATTTGAAGTAATATACTTTCAGGTGGATGTGAAAAAAGCTACTCCTCCTCAGGGAGCAGGAAACTCAATGAGAGGAGGGTCCAGAGGTCGTGGTTTTGGTGGTGCAGGCAGAGGTGGTGGAAGGGGTAAGTTATTTACATAGTGCTGAGTGATAAATGTATAAAGTTTCAAAATCTAAATCATGTCTCAAAATTTACGAACAATTGTCAATGATTACCCATTTTGGGTAGTCCTTGTTTTTGTATATCGCACCGCTTCTGTTGAAGTACCCAAAAGTATTGGTGGCATCCCAAGCATGCGCAACATGAGATAAGTGTTGTTGATTTAAAACTTTGGCATTGGTGGCATCTTCTGCTTGCCAACCCCATTTGGGTACAGGGGTCCTCCAGTGAATGGTTACAATAGTTGCAATGTCAGTACTCACCATGCATGTTGGTTGCTAAAGGTTGAGTTGAAGCGTCTTCTCCCATTTATTGCCCACCTGTGGTGCTGCTCTGCGGCTGACGCCTGGATTATGTTGGTCTTTCCTCTGCATAGAAAGAATAATTTCTCCTGGGATTAGATAAAGGGAATTTAATCTGTACTGTCTTCTGGCTGGCTCTTTTGTTTGTCTTGTCTTAATTTGGCCTAGGTGTATAATGGCAAGATGTTTTGTTGGGTATTGAATCAACTAATATGCAATATCGATACTATCCGAAAATCATGTGATAACCAACTTGCAATCTACACTCCAAACAGAGCATTTAATAATTGAAATAACAATGTTCAGGAACTTGGTTAAGAGAGCTGATAATGTCTAATTCTAACAACTCCATCATTGACCAGATCAAATTACGATGAGATCAATTAATGTCGAATTATCTATGATTTCTATTTTCAGGGGGTTTTGATGGTGGCTATGGCAATTACGCCCCAGGTGGTTATGGTGGATATGGTGGATACGGAGGCTATGGTAGTTATGACCCTGGATATGGCGGCTATGGTAGCTATGGCGGCTATGGCAATGATGGTAATTATGGTTACGGTGGTGGATATGGCTATGGATGGCAAAGTGGCTATGATCAAGGATATGGAAATTACGGGCATGGTAAGTACATTGTTTTTTCTTTCTCTGTTTTTCGTACCCTTGACTTCTCTTCTCCAACACTGCTGAAGCTTAAGTGTTTTTTTTATTTTTTATATCATCCAAACTCTCCCCCTCTGTAACGATTTTTTAAATTGTTTTTTCAACATTATTCCATCTTTTGGTGACTAATGTCTTTTGTGGCATGATAAGTCTGTCCTTTTCAGATTTGAATAAAGGGGTAGTTTTATTTCATAACCAGGTTCAATTGATCTGTCGAAAGGAACTTGCTCCTGGATCTGATTTAACATTTTTGTTTCTGCAACTAAAGTTTTTTCTTTGAAAAAGAAAGATATTTATAAGTTAAAAAGATATATTCGTGTCAGTGTCAACTGTTGCTAATTATATAAAACGAAGGTCAAGGGTGCATTTCTATTTTTGTTCATTTTGCCTGTCATTGAAAAAATTAAATCCCAGAAGTGGTTCATTATGAATATCATATGTCTTATCACTAGTCATGTTATTTATGTCAGGAAGGGTTTCATTTGAGACTTATTTTATTCAAATAAATTGATGGATCTCCTCTCACATCTGACTTTAGTGGCCGTAAGCTTATTAAAAAGTTACGCATGGCCTTGACATGGCACAAGGGGTTAACTTACTTTCTTACTTAGACCATGCTTACAGAATTACGAACGGGAGTGTAAGTATCGTTTACTTTTTAACTGTCCCATAGGGCCACACGTGAAAGTAGGTCATTCCGACTAAATGGTTGAAGGTTAATTTTAACGAAGAGCCATTTGTCATCAAAGTCCAAAAGGAAATTATTCTGTGAATCTTGATTTTAAGGAATGGCTATCTCCGTCTTCTTTCAGCTGTGCTTAACTTTTTGCGTATTGACTATGATTACGGTTTTATGTGCCTGCAAACCTCTTATTGTATTTTTAGTTCCATTTTATTTATAAGTACTTTTTTAAAGTCATTTGTGGAGGTATATCAATGGGGTTGGGTTTATCATGCTGAGTCCAGCACATTGTATTGACAGTTTATAAGATAGATATTGTCAGTAAAGCAATGCTGCATTGAATTGTAACCCCCAAGTGTAGCATCCTATTTACGAACCAAAGGCCTAGCACATGAACATCACATTTTGCACTCTTCCATAGACTGTCCTGTCCAGTGATTATCTTAAACCGCGCTACTGTAATAAAAAAATTCAAGCAGGGAAGGTGTAGCGAATAATTATTTTTATAAGCTGTACGTAAATCTTAATCACTGGGTAACAGGTAATTTAGAGCATAGAGATCATCTCAGCCTAATTGATATCTTCAGCACTTAAAGTATGCTTTGTGTAGCCAACAACCCCTTTATTTGATATTTCATAGTCTAATTGTAATTATTTGGTGATTAATCTCAGAGCACCTAATAAAAGAATTGGATCATAAATCCTGTATTATTATTTTTGTTGCTGCTTTCATATGATAGTGTGCTAAAGGGTTCTATTCTTTTCTTATGCATGTAACTGATTCCATGTGATTTTGAAGGTTTGGATGAGTGGGGCTATGGACAGGGAGGTGAGTGAATCAGCCTTGGTTGTCTTTTATATATCCTTTCCTTGTTGATGAAAATCATTTGACATTGTTAGTAATGTTAGAACATCAATCAAATTATTATTGACAAGTTGATTGATTCTTGATTTTCTGATGGTTTGAAAGGATTATTACATGGGTTATGTTTCATTATCATTTTCATTGAGGCCATATGTTGTGGTTTGTTGTTACCCCCCACCCCACCCCACCCCGAAGAAGAAAAAAAAGGTTTTGTTTAGAAGGGTTGTGATTTTGTTTTACCTATGGGCACAATTTCCCCCTCCCCCTCTTGTTCCCTTCCTGTTTGCATTGCAGCTTTTAGCTTATGGGGATAGAAATATGAGTTTGTGCCTGCGTGTTTTGTTGTTGGTCCAAGGTTGGTTTGATCATTGTTTTGTTAATATCTTTGGCCCTCAAAATCTTCACAATGATTGATGGGTTTTTCTAGACTGGTTATAAATAAGAACCCCTAAAGGTTTTAACTGAAATTGGGAGGACATATGCCACATTAGATTAATTGGAGGTTGGTTTGCATGTGGCTTACTACATCTGCTTGAATGTTGATCCCGTTTTTGACTGACATCGATAATTCTCTTAATCTTTTTTTTTTATTCCATTTCTTTTATCTTATCTCTTTTGTCTTTTCATCTTTTTCTACTTTTCAGTATTTTATCTTCTTTGATTACATGGATGTATTAAAATAGTTGAGCTCAACAACTTCAGTAGGCAATTAAAATAAATATTTAATAAAAAAGATTGAGAAAATGAAGGGCATATGCATTTGTATATTATATTTCAGCTATATTAGTTTTTGGGTGTTTTATGGCTAAATGCTAGTTGCGTCCTGCTTGTAATAGAATCACAAGTATTTAATATTTTATCAGTAGATGAGTGAAACACGAGTGTTAAAACCCTCCTCCTCGATGGAATCCTTTGTATTTTCTCAGATCAATGTTGTTGGATTCAAATTCGTCAGGCAATAACTTTCTCTTATCCATTTTTTGATTTGGGGTTTTTCTTGCAAGACATCTTTGCCTGGATAAATGTGGTAAATTAATGGTTTCTCTGGTTTTTTTGGCAGGTAACCAGTCAAATTTTGGTAAATCACAAAAGAGAGGCGCAGGCCAAGGAGGCTATCATCCTTACAATCGCTAGGCAGGGTAGATATTTTTTATTCCCCTCAATATTGTCTATTTCTAAATTACCCAGTCTGTGTATTAAATTATTTTTAGTCTTTTTGAATTATACTCTTAAATTATTTTTTAATGTAAATGTTTAATCCGCACAGGCAATATGTAGATAGTGTATGTGCACTTTCTCTCTCTTTCTCCTTTTTTGAAAAAAAATTCCCCTTCACTGTCAAAGATCCTTGGAAACTTTGAAAGGGCATATAACTTATTATTTCTCTAATGCCCTTGCTTAGTTTTAATTTGGATCTGATCGCCAATTTTGATATCACTAACAACTTATTTCACTCACATGGGTCTTAAGCAAAGATTCGGGAGGGTGACTACTGTCTTTAGGTTAATTTGTTGTGGTCATATTACAGCGGGACGTGATGAGCATAGTTATTTATTTCCTTATTTCTAAAATATAATTCAGCATGGAATATTCTTGTGATCATGTTTTACCCCTTTCTCTTTCCTGTCTGTTTCTTCCCCACAACTCCTACATTATTTTTGTAATTTTTATTTTAAATGAGCTTGCCCTATTTTATTTGCAGTCCAATTGGCTTTCTGATATCTTTCTCTCTCTCTCTCTTTCATCATAATAACTTCAACCCAGTGTTCTCTGATCTGTTGAAAGAGCTATTTATACTTTCTCTGCTTAGTTTTATGTATCTGTGAATTCAGATCTTCAACCCATTGCTTTTTGAGTATATGCATTATTGCTGCTGATGTGATTGAGTCGAAGTTATCAAATATATTGCATTCATTATTTTAAATTCCACTGATATGTTTTAACAAGAATAGTTAAGGATTGCTGCTCAAGTGCCATCTTATGAAATGTAAATTATGGTTATTTTAATTTTTTATTAGATCAGTTGACTACCGTATTGGAGAAATTTTTTTTTTTAAGTAAGGAAAGAGAAAGCAAGACCCTTTTTCTATTTCTCAAGAATAGTGTCTCTCAGGGTTTTTTTTTAATAGTATGTTTAACCTAATTTAGCTAAACTGTTGGACAAACCAACCCCCCTCCCCCCCTTTTTATTTTTTGAAATATACGGTGACCAGGTCCTAGTATGTGTTTAACATGAAACAATTAGTATACCACACCTTTTTTGTCTATTGATTTTAAATACTTGCATTCTTTATTTACGACTCAAGCTGCATTATAGTGTCAATAATAAATAGGTTCTCACATGTAAATTACTATTTGTTTTCATGTTGTGTTGGAAAGCGACCAATTACCTAATATTCACCATTTTATACACAGTATTTGATAGTTGAAAATCATAACAGCCTAAGGTCATCTCTCTATTCCCCCTGCCGAAAAAAAGATTTTTCCCCCTGCCGAAAAAAAGATTTAATGGTTTGGATCTACTAGTTACCTGGGTGTCCATACTCTCTTGTTAAAAGTTATTTAGTTCAAATAGTTATTTGTCATGAATAATAATTCAGTGACAGGTGGTTCTGATTTTCAATTCCTCAGACTTCATGCTTGTATGCTAACATTATCATCTAACCTATTCAATATTTGATTAATTAATAAAATATCTCTTCCTAATGTCCTTTTTTTAAAATCTCTTTTTAACCCTCAGATAACTGCCACTGGTCCTGATTACTGAGCAAATATTGACCTGGACCCCATCTCCCACATGTATCAATGTCATCAGTTTTTATCATTCTATGTCATCACTCATTTCTCCATGTTTTTATGTATTAAAACTGCCAACTCTGTAGATCTTTTGTAATTTCCATTTCTTTATGCTGTGTGAGTATGCATGCCTTTGTTCCTTTTTGATCTGAGAATTTGTTGCCTGGTAAAGAATTGAAAATACTTTGACTGGAGTACTGTAGTGCAATGAAAAGAAATGTGGAGTTTTTTTGGAAGCCCTAAATTCTGTCAGCCTAAGATCACATTTTTTTATGTCGATGTAGAATAAAAATTTACATAGCGCACTTGCTCTGACAGCTTTTATGATGACGGCAGCCTTAAATTGTTTAATTCAAATTTCGGACATGAACGATATTGTCTTAAGAGCCAGCTACTGACCTCATTCATACCTTAGTTGAACGTGGTAGATTGGATGGGACAGTGTCTTACATTCAGAAACAACCCCCAATGACCTGTTGAGTGGGATTATCTCCATGTCATGGGATTCTCTCTCACGTCAATGTTGATGAATTGAGATGCTGTACTAGGCCACAAAGTACAATGTTTGACTAGGTTAGTAGTAGTAGGTCTTGCAGATAAGCCGATCTCTCACTCCTCGCCTAACTCTTTCTCTCGCGCACTCATGCATTGTATTTGTATGTATGTGTACTCCCACAAGTTCACATCTTTCCTGCACGTTGAGACATTATCGACCTATACGACGCTAGACAAGGCGGTCGGTGATTGTTTTCCAACAGCCAGTGAAAATTAAGGATGTCAATAGTATGTCCTCACTACTGTAGTGTATTACTATTACAATACACTGTAAATACAGAGAATTTGCGCCTCAAGGTTGAAGGTATACGCTACCACCCCACCCCTTTACGCCATGACGTGCAATTATCAATGGTAATAATTCTACTGTTGCTGTGTACAAAGAAATTGAACTGCTATACAATGGACCATTTGACTACATTCTGAGCAGATGTGTCATCAAAACTTTTTTCCCATTGAAAGAAATTTAATTCAAATGATTATGATGGTGAACAATTTTTAGTAAAGAGATCAACTGAATAAAACAAACAATCCTTCAAAATTGAACTTAAAAAAGCAATTATTATTGGGTTTTACTTTTAAACATGTACATCCGCAAACCCGATGACACACACTCAATTGAAAATAGGCTTAATAAAGTTAATATTTTCACTTCAGCACAGAAATGCCCATCAAACTTAAGTCAAAGCTTCTACTCCTAATGTACTTCTCCATTTCCAGTTATTAATCTGTGTCACCATTAGATTCAACTCACTTTGAAGCAATTTGCAAACAGAAAATAAGTGTATGCTTGCACGCTTCATATTCAATTCAAAATAATTTGTTAGTTATTTGAAGTTTAAGGGCTCAGTCAACCACTAGGGTTATCTCAGAGTACATGAAAAAGTAAAATGATAAGCGAGGGAAAAGATAAAAGCTGAAGTAGAAGAAACAGATTTTAGAAGAGGGAAAAAAGTCGCCATGGAAGAAAAGAAGCACATCAAATAATAGTACAATACATATAATGATAAAGATAACTAAATGGAGAGATGATTTACAGAAAA
>JASKDV010190958.1:0-11590 GCA_032466395.1 Aegires albopunctatus
GAGAGAGAGAGAGAGAGAGAGAGAGAGAGAGAGAGAGAGAGAGAGAGAGAGAGAGAGAGAGAGAGAGAATCGATGCTCGGCAAAGATTGATGGTCAAAATACCACCTGTGCGATTCACTGCTCATTTAATTAGAAGCAAAGCCGTTATAATCTCAATAATGACAAGCATAAACACCTTTTCAAGTTTATTTAAAGTTTTAATTGATTTTAACTATAAATAATTCTGATTTGGATTTTGATACAATCTGGTTCACTTCGATATAGATCAAGACTCTAGATCTACTTCAATCGTATAAAAGTGTCGCTGATATGCCTCTAGTTATTTTCTTCTGTTCTTTTGTTAGCAAATGTTATATTGTCTATATTGTAGGTAACTAGGTCTATTTCGAACCTAGATATCATGTTAGATCTTGATTCTTAGATTACCTTCTCCGCTTCCTCATTGCTACTTTCACAATCATTAACTTCTAAAATGCAGTACACTTCTCTCAAACATCTACCCCACCCACTCATCCCCTCTCCCTTTGCTAATTTCAAAGATTATAATTGTTGTGGCATTTATATGCATCATTTAAATAACTACAATAGTCAAGAATATTGACAATGCTAAAACCGTTGAGATTTAGCGGAGCAACAGTAATGGACATGAGAGTAGGAACCGCCATCTTTGCTAAGGGAAGCTTTGTCAGTAAACATTTATCACATGACTTTAGAGGACCGCCAGTGGTTTCCGGAAATTACCTGATTGCTCTAAGTCACTGCCATATATCCTTCTTTTACTTTTTCAGTGACAGAACATTCCGATTCACAAACTGTGACTTGAGTAGATCTACACGTAGGCCTACATGTGGATGTAATAGGCGCTAAAGTTCACGACGAAAATAATGTGTTCCTCTAAAACATGTTCCTGGTTGTGATCAGTCTAAGTAGGGTGTACAATCGTATGGATGATGTTGAACCTTCCATTATTATAATTCCATTAAGCACCTTTCACTGTTAGATCAACTGCTAATGAATAACTTGCCGTTGTTTTTCTTTTAATCTTAATCAGAAAATAAAAGTGTATTGTCCATAAACATATCTTCTTTTTTATTGAATATTTTATCATTATTATTTGTTCGTGCATGAAATGATGTTTAATGATGTTATTCTATCATGCTACTGTAAAGCAGTGGCGAATCCAATCCGATCCAATCTGTACTGTCACGTCCTCGGGATAATCGAAGATAAACGCTGAGTGCGTAGCAATAGAGAATGGCCAGTGGTCAAATTATTATGGCCAAAAGGAAAATGCTTTAATTTTTTTTTAAATTGTATGCGTCTACGTCGTTTGTGAGTTTGGTTTCAGCTTAGAGTGAGTTCCACGGTCTAGCCGTGTTCGGGGAGAAATTGACCCTTGAAAATAGCAGCAAGTACGTTGCTTCCTTTCGCGGTTTGATCTTTAGCGATGAAATTCATATTTCAGCTTCCCCAACTTGAGCTTTCTTTTACAATATTAAGCTTATCTACCTACCTTACCTGAACCTTAACCCTCCCGCGCCATGAGGCGTACGAGTCCAGTACTTGACTTCTCCACGGAGTCCGGTCGTCGGCCGTTTTCTTCGCTGCTGCCCAGGATCCCCAGCCAGCGCTCTTCCACTCTGCCTCGACCATCCTCCTCCATGTAGTCTTTGGGCGGCCTCTATTCCTCCTCCCCTCGGGTGTCCAGCCCAGAGCAACATAGCCGTCGTCCCCGGTGCCTCCTCTGAGGATGAGGCTAATTCAGTTCCATCTTCTCCGTCTGACCTGGTCACTTATGTTACTTACGTAATAGCTAAATTACTAAATTTCTTAATTACTTACCAATGTTTTACTCACTTACCTACCAATATGTTACTTATTTACTAACCAATTTACGTACCTACCTACTTACTCAAAGTCACTTGCTTATTGACTTATTATACTTATCTATTTTTTTTGTAATCTTATACAAGTACTTCCTAGCATACTTTTTTGTTTTCTTACTCACTTACTAATAATACGAGGTATACTGACATACATACATAATTGACTTCTTATATACTTCCTTACGTATTTAGTTGTTACAAACTTGCTCACTCTCATAATTACTTGCTTACTAATATACTTACATACTGACTTTCTTGTTTGAGGCCTCGCGTTCTCAGCGTTTATACAGACCGGATTTCTGTACGGCCAGGAGATACAGGGCCAGGGCATAGCAATTGTTTTGTCCATCAATCGGATAGAAGGGAAAAAGAAATTATTCTGACCGTTGGAGCCTGCCTGTTGTGTGCAAGGCGAGTGGTGAAATATAATGTAAGATCCAGCCATACATTTTCTGTGTGGTGTGCATTGACGCTGTGAAATCGAGGCCTAAGTCTACCGCACACTATGCAGATCTGGAATGCATAGTTGAATGATAATTATGCCGATGATCTGTCGATCACCCACAGATTTCATTCAGATGCTGTTCAGCTCAAAATCAAAACCAAACCCCTGGCCTCTTGACGATTTCCTGATCTTAAGTCAAGCCAGAAATTTATCATCAAAGTACTAGGTGCTTAAAATGCGAAGATCAAAATTTGTTTATTTATTCGTAAGTATCTTTATTAGTGCCAATAATTAGTGCGATAATTTGATACCACACATCAATACAATGTAATAATAATATTTTGGTTGCTCCGATTGAAATAATAATATATTTTACAAAAGGTTGGGTGGACAAAAATTTGATGTGATGACGGCCAAGCGGTGTGTTCAAATAAGTGCAAATATTGTGTAATTTAGTTTGTGTGTTGATGGTTGTGAGAGAGACAAACAGACATATTTTATTCAAAGGGACTACTATTGCGGCCAGTCGTCCTCAATGGCTCTAAAGTGAACTTATCCTCCAATAAGAATGGTCCTCGCGGATTGTCATACCGCTCGACTGTTTCGTCAACTAACTGGACAAGTAGGTGAGAGTGCATTTTGCATCGGATACAACCGATCGATTCAAATCCCATTTTGATCGGCAGATGGTTCAAGGGAAACAATAAACAAAATCATTACTATAATACGACTTTGTATTTGTTTTTATTTATTTATTTTTTTTACAAATTTGTATTTATTTATTTATTTACTTTTTTTTTTTCTTTGGCAACCAAAATAAAGTATGCGCTTGTATGTGTAGTTGTAAAGATGATGAAATGGTGTATGTTGTCTGTGAAATAACTAGTTACATCTAGAGGTCACTGTCGAATCACATATTTAAGTCATTTTGTGTTAAAATGCTTAATTATGTATGTATATTGTGTTCGACTGATATGTGTATTCCTTTTTAAATTAAATTAACTGTGATCAGAAATTTAAAGCTGTGAATATGTTAATAATTTCAAAATAGGCTACACTATGTTACACTTAGGTCATTATGTTGTGCTTAAAACATCAATGGTAGGCGCACTGATGGTAATCTTATTGGTTAAATTGAGTTAATCAATCAGTTTTTGTAAAGAATGAAAAGAAGAAGAAGAAAAATAAAAAAGCCTAAGATTCAGATTAAGTGGCCTTTCACAATTAGGTGGCATCTTATACCAACTGCTAATGAATACATTGTACTTGGGTTGTTGTTTTTTAAAACTTAATCAGAAAATGAAATTGCGTCGGGCTTAATTTAATCTATCGATGGTTTGTTATTAATCATTACTTTTATCATTGTTATTAGGTTTGGATTGAAATGATCATGATAAATGATGTCATTATATCGTTTGGCCAGTAAAGCTGTATAGACTGAGATACAATTCTAGGACCATATACTATTTATAAACAAATCTTCTTACAGGTTTACTTACAATACGATATCAGGTTAAGGCTGAATAACCTTTAAATGCCCTGATGAAGTCAATACATATAATATACATAACAGAGTTAAAAATATCAAATATCATAAATAAACATCATGGAGTTCCCCATACACAGCTTTCTTAAAAAGAATTTATATTTTTCGAGAACTTGGTATTTATCTACTTACTTGTTTGATTACTTCCTTACTTAACAACTGACTTACTACACCTTGCATTAGAATTTCAAGACCTTCTCTTGTTTTGATCTCTTGGTGTTTCTGAAGGCATATCATATTCGATTTAACACCGCGTGAATGTGTCACCCTGTGTATTTGTTTTGTCCAGATAGTCTAGAACAAATAGCTCAAATAATTGCTCGACCTCAAAATAATAGCTTTCAAACAATTTTCAACATATATATTATTATGTTAAGTATAACCCTTTGGGGTATAACATGGTGATAGTTTATCAAAATTGATGGTGTGGAAAATGGGTTTTTCAGGGGTCAAAGGCCACCTTATCGAAGTTCATCAATAAAACTGAAATATCAGTGACATAATGACATTATTTCTTTTTTATAAGGTTTATCTTGACCAAGTTTTTAAACACGTAGCAGGTCAGATGATGATGTGAGAGGAGTTGTCAGTCTTACATTTTACAAGGATAAAGTGAGCTTTTGAGACCTTTTCTCAGTTCGCTCCACTTGAGACACTTTTCTTTACTATTTTTCTGGAAAATTATTATTTTTTTGAGATTATGTTGTATAGTTCTGAAGAAAAAGTATGTCACCGTAAAAGTTAACATAGTTTGATACTTTTAGAATGGTTTTAAGAAGTCAAGGGTCAAGATAGAAAATGTCTAATAAATATTACGATTTTGCAGAATCACTATGATTTGGTCTGATATATTATATTTTGTTGACATGACCAAATCATAAAAAAAACATAGCAATTGGAATTACGATAAGGAAGAAATATTATAAATATAATTGGTTTATGAAAGATAAAAAGGATAAATGAAATTTGAAATTAATATCTTTCCCTATTTTTACCCTATTTTGACCTTCCTTTATCTTTTTCCAAAGCATTACTTGTGAAAGAAAAGAGAAATCTACGTCATGTTTTATTATCAGAATTATGTGAAGTTATGAGATTGTGAGTCAGGAATTATGTTACAAAATTATATTAGGCCCTTAGTCACACGAATTGAGTATCTAATTAATGATTAATGATGAGGTGTTCATTGATTTATAACAATCTATGTAAAGCCACACATTTTGAGACGCACACAGCTTTCCTAGTCAGTGAAAAATGCAAACCAAAAACAAAGTTTTTAATAGACGGATAGACTATTAGACAGGGAAAGGGACGTACGGATTAATGGGAAACTAACATATTAAAACGTATTTCACGTTCTTGATTTAATCAGTAACACAATACATTCAAATTAAGACTTCGTTTGAGATCATAATGATCGTTACCTATCTTACTTTTTCAATTAGTTATTATAATACTTTCGCATTGCGCCGAGTGGAAGGAGACATAATTACATAGCCTAAAATAATACTTTATCAGATAAATAATATTTAATACATTTAGAATATGAAATAACCCCTTATTCTTAATGTATTAAAATTAAATATTGTTTATCTTAAACCCCTCTGCCTCATACCCAATTTATCAGATAAAGTAAGGGAATAACAATACAACGGCACCACGATCTAATAGATCATAGGACACTATTATGCTACTATAATGATCCTTATCACTTATTGGTCACGTTGCTGTCTATAATTAGATCTTCGCTTCACTGGGCTTTTCCAGCGAATACTCACCAGCTGACACCACCACGCTCAACCGCCACGCGTCGTGCCTCAAATTTTTCTTCATGCTTGACACGCGTCAATGACTGAGGTTGCATTGTAAATCTTAGGCACAGAAAATGTCTTTTGATTTTATGCCTCGAACACAGTATTGTGTGAAGTCACATTTCTTGATTAAAGAGTCCTGTCACATTATAAATTTCTCTCAAAATGTCTGTCCCTTGAATGCAATACGTCCAAAGTAATATTTGAAAACAGTCATTCATTACTGTTCAAATTATGATCGATATAAATGAAAGAGAAATTTGTAGCATTTTTTATTATCCCTTATTCATCTAGATAATAGATCATTCTTATTTGGCGCTTTAGCATATCGACTCACGGCGCTTAATAAAGTTGAACGTAAACAAACAGTATTAACCTTACTGAAGTAAGCATTAACAAGAAATTGAAAATTGCTTGATTTGTATTAGTCATAAACACATCACAACATTCTAAAAAGGCGAGTTATCGAGAAAAAAAATTCATGTACTCTCTTTTTTATTTTATATTATGGATTTACACTGCACTGCAGGTTTTATTTTTTTATTATTATTATTTTAATTGTGGACATTTCTGTGGTGTCACCTTTTCCAAATATGTGGATAGCAAGGCAATTGGCTAGAAAATATAAAAAAATTGCCACAAATTCAAGGCAACACAGAAATGGATATACCCCATATAAGAAACACTTAGGGTTAAAGCAACCATTAATTCAAGGAAAATTATTTCACAATAAAGACTAAAGTTAGGTATATAAAATATTGGGAAGCACGCTGAACATAAAAACGGAATTCACGTGGTAAACAGATAATTAACCTAAGGAGTATCTACATAATGACATCTTCACTCTCAGTCGCTTTGGGGGCAAGAAATAATTACATGATATTAATAAACCCAAGGAGAATAGTCGAGGATGGAGTTGTCGTTTGGTCAAGGGGCCCCCTTACCTTCTTAAGATACCTGCAACACCAGCTCTTGCTTCGTTTCTTTATTTCATAACAAGTATCTTATTTACGTTACATGTACCTAGCAGATGTTATAAATCCAGTATTGAAACAGTATAGTACCATTCAAATTGATGATGTACATTTACATGCAAGTTTTGCCTAATCACACTAATGATAAATAATGTATCAAGATCACTCGCTATAAAATTGATATTTAAGATAGAATTGAACCAATATCATTGGAATTTGTACTATTAAAATTGGGCTTACAAAAAGTTAAATTGATGCGTAAAAAAACGGTTCTACAAGAGCTTACCGGTTTCACTAGTCAGGTCGCAAATTATCGGAACAACTTACTGTGGTATGATTGAAGTCAAATATAAAGTAATTTTAAAGCTAAGCTTTTGGAAATTAGAATGTACTAAAGGTAGTATTTACAAATCGATTATAATTATTATTTGATTATCTACCTGTGAATAGCTGTCAATTCTAAACAATGATGCAATATTACTGATTTGTCTTATTTTTCTCTGCCCTGTATTGCCCTTTCATCAATCGTTTCAGTTTAATATGAAATTGTAATTAAATATCCTCTTATTAAGTTGCTCAATGTAATAAACATGCATACATACACTTGTACCATCAAGTAATAAATCTTACAACATTTGCAGATTACCGTTCAATCTATCGTATTTGTATTATTAACTATTTCAAAATTGTAACTACTTCCTGTGTCCTGTGATCAAGGTTAATGTAACACATGTTGAAATCTTATTGAATTTTCACCCACAAGCTGATCGGCTCCGCTCCACATGTCCACATTTATATTTCCTTTCAACGTGTACTATTGTGTGTATTTGTCTGTGTGAGCATATGTTTGAATTATCGTCTTACGTGTTTGATAAAATGTGTGTTTTTATGTGTAAGTGTGATTTCTAATAGATTTACACGTTGTAAGGTCAATATTCGTACAGATGGCCCCTGTACACGCATACGACCGGTATGTTTCATGAAGAAAAGATGCCGGTTGCAAGTAGTAGATCTCATCAAAGTTGAGGATTTTTCCAAACACTTAATAAGAGTGTCTTATGATTGCTGATTGTCTGTGATTTATATGTTTTGCTTAAATCGAAGTATTCATGAAAAGTTCCTCAACCAGTGGTTGGAAAATTATTAGTTATTTGGATCTTTATGGAAGGGATTGAAAGGTGTTATAGAACTTCAGTTTGATCATTTATGTTGTTCAGTTCGGATCTAATTCATTAATGTGCATTTCTTGGTTTGTCTCATTATTTGAATGTGCGTAACCGTAAAATCTATTTTGCTACAAAGTCTCCCATTTTCTGACTTCGCTACAAATTGTTGCTATAAGGATTGTTTTTCTTAAGGAAGTGTGCGGAAGATCTTCCTTTAATGTTTAATACTTTAGTTTTCATTTTCAAGACATTATATTATTGTTCAGAGCAAAAATCCATCATTTTTGAGTGAGTGAAAACCACAATCAGAAGAAAATCATGAAACTCTATGCTGCTGTTTGCGTGTTAATTGGAACTCTTCTCTGTGTCAGTTTGATTCAGGTAGGGGGCCTTGTTGTGACGTCACTCGAGGCTGTTAAAGATCTCGCGGACCGATCCCTAGCCCCAAATTTGAATCGATTTATAAAGCATGAGGAAAAACGACTGAAAGTCATTCATAAGTAAGTCTAAATTCCTTTGAAACTTAAAGCATATTCCTCTATATTTCAGTTCAAGTTAAAAGTGCACTTATCTAGCGTTTTTCGCCCAGGAAACTTAGCTTCTAAGTGCTTTACAGTGACTTTTTCACTTCCCCTTGGCCGACAGCAACGCATAATACAAAGGACAAGACTGGTAACCTGTTTGGCACAATTACAATTTTCGGTCACGGACAACGCTGTTTTAACGGCCAGGTACTAATTCACACCTGAGCCGAGTGAGGTAGATGGTACAAAGGGTCATTGAGAATTCGTTGTAAAGCTCTTTATATGTCAATTTAATATTATTAATATTATTATAATTACTATTCCTAATCACACCGCCAATGAGAAAATCGAGAAAATGTGTGTCTAGCGGGATACGATGCCACGAAGTCAGCCAGCAGACCGGTGTCGATGAGGAGAATGAGTGTCTCGTGTTCGTTCTGTGTTTACCGTTGACGCCCCAAATTCGTTGAAAAAGACGTTCTTATTTAGCACACGTATCCACAGCTAAGCCGTGCTCAAGGCGCTTTACAATGACTTTTATACTCCTCTGATCGCCAGCAACACAAAAACACAAAGGACAAGACTTGCAGTCAGTTAGCCACGATTACATTAAGAGAGACAAGGACAACACTGTCGAAGCGGCCAGGTATTTATTTACACCTTTGTCGAGTGCGGTAAGCACGACAAAGTGTCTTACCTAAGGTTACCGAGAAATGTTGCCTTTAGCGGAGTTTGATCTCACTATGACCGTCGGTGATGAGTGTTACTGGAGTTTTCTCGTGTTTGAAAGTTGTTAACCACAAGGCCACTGACACCCAACTGATTTCAACTTCATTTTCATTTACTTCCTTTTCAATAACCACCAACCTTCTACAAGATTGGTAAGTGTTACTATCTATATTTAAAATAATCATGATAACGATATCAATAATGATAAATAATTTTGCATTGAGAGGAATTTGGAAAGAAAAGGCCCGTCAAATGTCAAGTGAATAAAATACCTTTAAGTGGCTTCAGCACTATAGTTGCTGGATGCTAGATCTCTAAGGCAGTCCTTATACTTGCCTTATTCTTGCCATACGACAAGAATGATACATTTGATTATTATTGCCGGTTGTTAATAATATAATTCAAATAGGATTTTTGCCATTTAATCACTTAATTGTTTCGATACCAACGGAGGTTCATATAAATTCAGTCTTGACAACACAGTAACATATTATCTATATTTAACCCTTCAACCAACTGCTGCAAGATAATAAAAAAGTGATAATAATGATACGTCAAAGCAAGAATATAGTCGCCAATTATTGTTGGTTATTAACAATAGATTTATAGATCCATACAATATAGTTTAGTATCGATTCATTCTGAAGCCGAAAAGTACGGCATGATAACATGATGTCATTTGAAACGTTATCTCTCTTAGTGGCTACACTTCAAGTTTGTGGGTGACAATAACAGACCTTTATCATTTAGTTAATTTGACGACAGGTCGCCTAAAATTGTGAGCATCCAGAAACTGACTGATTTTGTCTGTGAGAACTCTTCTCTGGTTAAAGACAACCAAAAGCTTCGTCTTCCGGCCTGGGGCTTGATCTATTATTTAGCAATCGGCAAGAATACTCAAAAGTATTATTATCAACGAATCAAAATAAGAATACATAATATCCAATAAAACCAAAAACGAACTGAAATCTGATGATGCAAAAACCCTACAACAGGTTGATGACTTTCTATATCTTGGATCATGGATTATGTCAAGAAGTAAAGTCAGAATAGCAAAAGCCTGGTCAGCATATCATAAATAAGACTAAATATGGAAATCCAAACTAAATGCCATAATCAAAATCCAATTTTTAGAGCTACGGTAGAATCAGTTCTTCTGTGTGGATCAAGCACCATAGACCCTAACGGAGACTCTTAGAAAGAAATTAGACGGAACATACACGAAGATGCATAGAGCAGTCAAGAACACATCATGGTGCGATCACGACATCAGCAACAAAGAACTTTACTGTCTCATACTAAAATTAACCACCGCAATCGTCGTAAATAGGGTACAATTTAGCGGTCACTGCTTGAGGAGCAAAGGAAAATTAATCAGCAACATTCTTATGTGGGAGCCAAAACATGGAGTACGATCAAGAGGAAGGCCTCGTCGAACCTTCATAGACCAATGGAGGAGGATAATGGTCTCAATAGAGAGTTGCTAACAGCAGCAATGGATTATAGACACAACTGGAGGAAAGGGGTCACTCACATCCGACTGAGGTCGATGGAGTAAGTAAGTAAGTAATTATTCTTGCCGTACGGCAATCTCTCCTAGCTTGTCCCTACAAAGTTCATCGATTTTTTGTAATATGTCATCAGCTAAACAATTGAACTCACTCACATAAATACTGCTTTCATGAAGAAGTTTTAATCTTTTAATTGAAATACAACTCTTCATTAAATATAAACTCTCACCTACATTCTGAATCCTGAGTCCACAAAGTTTCAGTAAGCAAAGTTTATCCTTCGACTGTTTTGGGAGCTAAGAGTAATATTATAAGCTATCATATCCATTCTATATTTAATTTCTTCTTTTTTATAAATTTAATAGATTTTTCTTTCCTTCAATTTGTATTGCCCTCTCATTCCATAGTGTTAGCCAATATGAAGATGAAGAGCCCCTTGTGGAACAGAGAATCGGGGAATTCAAAACGTGAGTAGATTATTGATTAAACTACTTTTGCTTCAACCAAACCCAATATCACCACCACCATCACCAACACAACCCGAGAAACTGATAGTTCAGTGGGTAGGGTGCACGCCTGCCAAGCCATCATGCTGGCTTAGTTTGAAATCTAATTTTAGGGGGTTTCCTTCTGCTCTTTATCCTTATAGTATTATATAAAATAAGTGTCAAATCCTATTGGCTAATTTAGGAGGTCCCTTATGTATTATACGCATGTAAAAGAATCCTTGGCTGTTTATAACGCAGGCTGTAAAAAGCTGAGAGCACCACCAAAGTAGTAGCAAGCGGCAATGGGGTGATTTCAATACAACAACAACCCCCACAACAACGATGAAGCCACCGCTATTGTTGCTGCTACATGCTACAACCTAAGTAAATATTTCTTCTACTACTACTACTACTACTACTACTACTACTACTACTACTACTACTACTACCACTACTACCACCACTACTACTACTACTACTACTACTACTACTACTACTACTACTACTACT
>JASKDV010190969.1:0-11588 GCA_032466395.1 Aegires albopunctatus
AAGAAGAAGAAGAAGAAGAAGAAGAAGAAGAAGAAGAAGAAGAAGAAGAAGAAGAAGAAGAAGAAAAAAAAGAAGAAGAATATAAAAGAATTCCCCCTTTATTCATGTCATACAGAGATTTTTATTATTTGGTCGGAGGGTCAATTTACTTTCTTGTTTGAAGATGACAAAAATACAATAAAATGCAATTTTAGCATATCAAATAAATGCATCGATGTTTAACACATGTATTCTTTGTTTTGTTTTTATTCATGTTTTTACTTTTATAGAAATTACAATCTAATAAATAAACTAACAGGGTTGTTTTTTTTACCTGCAGGCAAGGAGATGTCGTTCAATGTTGGTGACGATTCATAATGCCAGTACCCGTAGTCTACATGTTGATTTGACAAAATTGCCCTGTTATAGACCTATTTTCCAAAATGAACAATTTGTTCTATGGTGTGCATCTCCATAGCAGTAGCTTAAATTTGTGAATGGAGACTCGCAGAAAACACAAAAGAAGATGTTTGATAGGATTATTAGTTAGTTCAAAAGAATCAACACAATTGTTGTGATCTATTAAATTAGCAAGCTTTAAAAAATACCATAGTAAGGAACGATAATCATTCCCCTCACTATGATTAAGATCCCACAATCCGGTGAACATTGCCTAGCAGATCCCATTGCGTGTACTGCAAAACAAATTAATATAATGATATTTTCATTAATTTCGTGAGCCATACAATTTTAAAATCTGATCTTTTAAGTTATGTGTAAGGTAGATAATACTGTAGCCTATAGTATTGACAGTTTGTATTTAGTACAATTCAAAGTAAATATATAAATAAATAAATAAATATAAATAAACAAGTAAAGAAAAGAGTTAATGTATCATATTCAAGGATCTATAAATCGATTTCTGTTTCTACAACCTCCATTATCATAAAATTACACTTTGCTGGAAATTTTTTCCAAGCTAAATATAAATGTTTACGTTTGATAGATTTGAATTGGACTGTGGGCTAGATAATTGAGGATCTAACGATCTATAAGGGGATATATGTTTCATAATCAATAGTATGACTTTGGGAGTTAGTTTACTCCGAAATGTAGACCTAGTTTCGGCAAGACAAGGGAAGTCAACAAATTTCCAAACCCGCAAAATTCATATTATGTCCTACCCAATAGGCCTACCTGGTAAGTATTATTCAGGTTAATCTAATACTCTCGTAAAAATATTCATAAAAATGTATCTCAATTTTAGGGGAAAATTTACGAATAATACTATTGCAATACTCGTACATTAAAATAGTTCAATTGAAATACAAAGAATAAACCAATAAATTTTGATAGTGAATAAAAAGTCAAAATTAGCTTCTCTCTTTTGATTGTTAGAGAGTTTCTCAATATTTTCAACATGGACGTCTTTACTTCTAATCTAGGAAGAGAATGTTGGTAAATATGTAGGACGTTATTGCAATGGTGAGTCAGATCTTTCAGCCGTTGATGATAATTATGCATTGTTTCAATTTTTGATTATATTATCTTGTAAATGACTGAAAGTTATTTCATATCTCGATAAACGTGACCTTCAACCTTAAGTGGATTGTGTGAACCAAGATGATATAGACTCTAGTTTCCAGATCTAATCCCCATTCATTGATTCACAGTTGTACACTCTAGAGACGAATTAAATTCAATCTCAAGAAATTCATCACTTTAATTAAATTTAGATATCAAATGCTGTGCAAGATCTTTAGATCTAAATCCTTATTTGACATTAGGTTTACTGACATTTGAGTTTTCTTTACCTGTTGCAATAAGAAAGTTTTTCTAATCTAGAATCTAGAGTCTAGATTCTGGAATCTAGAAATCTATAATCTAGAATCTAGATTCTCTAGATCTTATTGGTTCTAATGGGGGCAGTAGACTCTAGATCTAGATTCTAGATCTAATCTAGATTCTAGATCTAATCTAGATTCTAGATCTAATCTAGATTCTAATTTTCTATGTTACTACAATACTACTGAATTGTGCATGACAAATATTCATTCTCTAGATCTCTAGACCTATCACTCACTAGATCTAGATCTAGATCTAGAATCTAGATATCAAGGTCTAAATCTATCAATCAGTACTATCACACAATTCTACCACTTTAGATCTAGATCTAGATCTAGAATCTAGATTATATATAGATCTAGATAGATCTTACTTTGCCTATTTTAGATCTAGAATCTAGATCTAGATCTAGACCTACTTCTGTACGTAATGCAATTCTACAATTCTAGATCTAATCTATAATCTAGATCTAGATTTAGATCTAGTCCTACTACTACTAGATCTAGACTTTAGATCATGCAACTAGATTCTAGATCTAGAGAGAGCTCTCGCATTTAAACTTGAAAAATTTAGCCCAGGCTATTAAGTAGATAATAATAATAGAATCTAGATCTAGTAGCCTCCACCGCCTACAGGGAAGCATAAAATCTTGATCTCTAGACCCAGAACTAGAACCAGAAATCCTAGATCTTGTTAGACACGGCTGATCTAGACCTCCTAGAACTAGATGCAAGCATGTAACACGAAATTGATATTAACCCTAGAAAAGCGCTAGCGGTTCATATATTAGGCTACCGTATGATCCGGTTGGACCAAGAAGTATGCAGGTGGTGAAATTTCCCCTAGCATGTCGATGAGAGTCAGGCTTACTGCAGCCCAACATTTTAGACAAAAGAGACCTTCTTTAACGGAAATTTCCAGTTAGCCTACCTCGTATGATTAAAAAAAAGCTGCTCTTATTGGCCCACATGTATGAGAATGCTCTTTACTTTTTTTTTCTTTATTTGAAAACGATGATGTCTTCATTAATGCGTATCAATGAAAATACAATGTGAATGACGGAGCCGGAGCCTGCTGAAAATATATGGCTGGCTCCACATGACTGACACATACAGCAGTAGGTTGCACTGAGCAGTTGAGCTAGTTGTGCGCGCACACGCACACGCTTGGGCAAATAAGTTGGGACTTATTGGCCCACATGATGCATAAGAATGCTCTATATACTATTTTGTGGGCAAATAAGAAACATACTAGGGAATATTTTATTGGCCCATGTGGGCCAATAAGCACTCTTCGTTAAAAAAAAGAAACTAATGTTAGATTGCAGCCAATGAGATTCTATCTATTAGGCCTATAAAGTTTGAATTAACCTCAGAGATTTCCCACCAATTTGTTATTCATTGTTAAAGTGAGGTTTTCACTGTGTTTCTGTCCAACACACTTCATGACTAGATTGTGCACAATCTACCCTAGCTTTCATTTCATTTTCCAAATAAAAATCTCTCAAGATCTCTTTTTCAACATTGGTACTTTAGTCTATCATGTTTAAGTCATGCCGCCCCTTTTTCCCAGGTGAGGTTTTCTTGGGGTAATATTCTTTTTCTTGATCTATTATATAGGATGCACTCTATAGGAGAATGAATATGAAGAAGGGTTGTTTCAAGATATTGGTTTATTGATTATAATTATTACTATAGAATATCACATGTTGCCACTACCATTTTTTTGTTTGGTTAATGCTTGCATAATATGTGATGTGAGTCTTGGATTTGTCAATCATCTGAATTAAAACGAAGTGCATTTTTGTTTTCCAATCTCTCTTGTATGAAAATGATCACAGGTTGACCATTTTTAATCAATCAAAGGCCAAATTTCTTAAACAAATTGCCATGTCTTTATTTATAATAACAATAATAATAGTGATAATGATAATAATAATGATAATGGTATTAATAATAGTACATATGTAATTTACATATAATAATCATACTTGCCTACTTTTACGGATCGTCCGTAATTTGTAAGAAAATTTGGTTACAATTACGGACTTGCGGAAATGGAAGAAGTATTACAGATTTTGATTTCACGGCAATGTGGTCGTGTTGCAGAAAAAAAATAGTTGTTGTTTCATAAGTTACTGCATGCAACATTAAAGCCTCGATGCCCTCTTGGCATAGCTGCGTTGTTGGCAGGCGATGTGTGACGTATATATGGTAAGTTTATTTTACGTATAAAGCGGTGTATTTAACATTGTTTGTTTGGTTTAGTATTACTGAAATTTTACCATTTATTACTGATTAATTTTGTGTTGGTTACTGATTTTGAAATTTCCAAGTAGGCACGTATGAATAATAATTTAAATGTTCTCTTTCTAACTAGCGAAAATGTTATAAAACACAGCCCTGCTTATCAGAATAGCCTCTGAATGCTTTAAGCTGAAATTTTCCATCATGATCATTTCAGTATATAGTCCTAGAATAATTAGGACCACAATAATAATAATAATAATAATAATGATCTAATAATCACACTATCATAAAGTTCGTATGAGGCAAAAATGTGTTATTTCAATTTGACTAGGGCTTTGAAACATCTTTAAAAAATAATCTGACTATGACCAAAATTTTGAATTAATGATATCTTTCTAATATGAGAATCTCATTAGCAATAGAATGTCGATAAATGATCATATTATATAGATATTAATTCTAGCCATGATGGCTAGAATGATTTTTCTAAAGGTTCGCAGTGACATTGGCAAGCCAAGGTCTTTGTCTCACTTAGAGACGTATTGTTTTGTAATATATTTTTATATACATGTGTGTGTATGTGAGGCATGGAAGAGTGGAGAACTTGGAGGTATATTAGATAATAAGAGTACAATAGAGGTGAGATTTGACATTCCATGATATACAGTCAAACCTGTCCATAGCAGTCAATCAAGATCACAAAGAAAAGTGACCGTTATATAGACAAGTGGCCATTATGGAGAGGCTAAGTTGTGGAAGCAAAATTTTCTCTTCTGAGTTCCCAACTAACAACGTACCGTACAGAGTTTACCAACGTTTGTTGATAGTCGATACACAGGCACATAGCAAAACAAAACAACCCACTGAATAAATCACAGAGAGACGTTGACATAAGCTCAATGATGGCAGGGTTACACGCCTCATTGGCTCCTCCCTTTTTCTCATCTATAATACAGTAGGATTACTGAAACACATGGGGACTCTTCCCCTATTGAAATGCTACCCCTTCGTGCCAAACTAGGGGCAATATAATTTCTTCAATCTGATTTCTTGTCCACTCATTCATGTCAATCTTGTGACCAGATGCTCTGTGAAAGGGGCATGTGGTAAGTTGATTTGAAAATGGGATGGGCTTACCTTTCTATTGATACTATTGAGGTCTGGGCCTGGCTCATGTCATTAATTTTTATGTCTCAAATTTGACTCTAAAATTGTTCAACAAAACTTATTTTCATAATTATAGCTGATGATAATAGGGAACAAACTAGTCCTTAAGATAAATCATTAAACATGTTAATTTCAATCATAACATTATTTTTTATGAAAGTTCAAGATTTGATTGTTTTGAAGCAACCTTTTTACATGCAGAGCTGCCAACCAATACAAATAATTTTTGTATTTTGATACAAATTTGAGATGAAAATACAAAAATACAATTTAGGTGAGAAAGATACAAATTCAACAAATTCAAGTTTTTGCTGGTTTTCGCCTCAAGACGGCGTATAAGAGGGCTTGTTGGTGGTCTTGAACTTGGACATTGCATGTTTAGTAAAGGGTGTGTATTAGTATGCCAGTATTTTTTTAAGAAAATGTTAATAACATTTCAACTTGTATTTTATTTCATTCAGAGTAAGCTACTCTTTTTAATTGGATTTATATATTTAACTGGACCATGCATGTGTGTAGAGTCAATATTTAATGTTATAAAATTATTAAGAATGATGATGTGTGAACATCGGTCGATAGAATATAAATTTGCAGATATGAAAATACAAATTAGGCACTCACAAATTCGGGAAATCTTAGGTTGGCAGCTTTGTACTTGTATTATCCAAAATTTGATGGAATCTATATTTTTAATTTTATACCACTCAATCTCAAAAATGGCTTGTGGGACAGGTCAGTTCCACTTCAAAGATTCAGGTCACATCTAATATGATAGTTTTGTTTATATCTCACTTAACAAAAAAGTAGCGCCTTTTGCCTTGGCTCAGACATCTACATTTTTACCAATACGATTGAATTGATGTTGTGAATATGAATGCGCTCAATGTTTCAAGAAATAAGGCATGACAATAATGTTGTCAAAGGCTGCTTACTCTTACTCATTAATTCATTTATTTAGGAAGATAAATTCCTTAATCTTTAAGATTTTGGTATTGTAAGAAAAGGCCCTATCTAATTTTTATTAAAACTGGTGCTGCATAAAAATATATATATATACATGTTTTTGCTTTATTGTAAGAATAAATTATAGATTTCATTTGAAAGAGAATAATATATTCATCACCTCTGTTGCAACCCTATAAAAAAGTCATTTACAAATGGCTTGAGCGATCATCTTGTCTTTATCTCAAGGTGTGCATAGATAGCAAACAACATTTCTCCATCCCTTTCTCTCTCTTGGCAGCTTTTCAATCTCAGGACATCACATCATTGGCTACATTAGAAATAAAAGTAAAAAGCATCCACTTTTGGGTTAAGATGAATAAGAATAGCAAAATTAATTGCTACATTGAGATACATTTATTTTTTCAGTTGTTATTTCATATCAGTGCCTTCTTCAATCTTGTGAAAGTTTGTCAAGACTGCCGTGAACAAGACTACTTCTCTACATATGTGGATATAGGATCTTTTACATTGCATATGTGTTTCTTATAAAAGTTTGCACAAATGTCGGAGACAGAGCTATGTCAAAGTGATAACTTTGAAGTTGAAGAGGTAGCTAGAAAGTGAATGTAAAATAGTGTAATGTATCTGTTTTGTTTTTTTATCAAGAAAGCCCTTGTATCTGCTTTCATTCAATATGATATATATGCTTTTCACATTTGTACCATGCATTGGCTGAACTGAACGTAGCTAAGCTCTCCTCTGAAATGTCATACACTTTATTAGACTTTTTCCTCGTAGCCTTAACACAATTTGGTTATGATGAAAAGATTGCGATGGGCTTTTACAATAGTTAAGAATTGTTGTAGATTTTTTTCTTGTTAGCTTGTCAAAAAGATCATACCTCTGAATAAATACATGGTAATGTATAGGAAAATTTGAATACTCTAATCAAAGGGTCTGTGTCAAAAAATATTTTTTATTCTGTTCTTGACGTTTAATTGGTCACATCTGAGAAGAATGACAAATGACAAAGCATGAATTCATAGAATCAGTTTTTGAGAGCAATAACCTAAATTTCAGACTCAAATTTTGTTTTGTACACATGAAAACTAACAGCATCTTTTGAAAGTTTGCATTTTACTCTCATTCTCCATACATCTAAAATGATCATGATATTTATAACTCATGCTTTTAGATGGAGTGATTTCTCAGTTGTTAACCATAGTGCATTATTCCAACCATTTTCCTTTTACTTTGGAACAGATATTATACAAAGAATGACATTCTTTACTATTTAATTCAGTTTTAAAAGATAATCAGGATAGGACGAGGATCACTATCTAGAGATAGTCTTTTGCACACATATAAAAATAAGTAAAATCTATATTTCTACACAAGTTAAGGCCATTGTGTAATGTTATGCCTTTGACATGTAATGTGTATACCATGCTGTTTACGTTTGGTTTGTATATCCCAGCCCTCCTTTACTTTATGCCCTTACATCTGCTATTTATTACTTTTTGAATAGAAAATTACTATCGCTTACTATCTTGGCTAGAGATTCGTCATTCAAAAGTTGTCATTTACACCATAAAATGTTTTAAAGCAGCAAGGGTGAACAAATTCAAATTCTTTTAATCCTTATTAAAGATTCAGTGAACAAAAAATGGCATTCACATATATGACAAAACTATTTTGAAGCAACCAATTCAATGATAATATTGATAACTAGGACGATAATTCATACGTACCACCATAATATATATGACAAAACTATTTTGAAGCAACCAATTCAATGATAATATTGATAACTAGGACGATAATTCATATGTACCACCATTCACATATATGACAAAACTATTTTGAAGCAACCAATTCAATGATAATATTGATAACTAGGACGATAATTCATATGGGTACCACCATAACTTAGGGAAGTTTTTTTGTGGTTCAGAATTCTCCCCCATGCTAGATCTCTTGATATGGCCTGCTTCATGTAATTACTTGTTCTATCCAGTTTCTATTTTAATAACCCTTCTATTCCTAAAAAATTGGGTGCTTTGATGCGATAATAGAAGGCAATATAGATGTGGTATTATAAAATCACTATAAAGACATCTTGCCTTTAGAACTATGCTAATGTTTCATGCTTTTGCCTCAAACCGTTTTTCACGAACGTACTATTTGCAACCATTCAAGACATATTTTCAATGTAGCTAAGTGCTATATATATATATAATACATGATATTATAGACCTATGTTGTTATTAGCTTTCAAATACTTTCTAGATATACATATAATAGTAAGTAAAAAAGGTTCAATTATAATTTTTCACATATTGGCAATTTGAAATAGGGGACAGGTATGGATGAAATTACTTATTAGATCTTGCAAATAAGTTTACAAAGTGATGAAAAATATTTCAACTCGGGATATCTTGATATAGATTTTTTTAATTTACTGCAGGTTTTCCAATGTTTTTAAAACTTTTTGTTAATGTCAAGTGCTGCTCTGTAAGTCATATTAATGCATTTTATATGCAATTCTCTGATTTCAAAATAAAATAATTACGTCATAAGATTTAATGTGAGTACATGTATGTTATTACACCTATTATGGACAATGGAAAGGGATACACGAAGGAGGAGTCTCTAGTGGACTGGTGTGTACAGCAAACAATTACATGTATTCATTATTGGTGTGGGACCTTATCTACTACTACATTTTTCACATTCCTTTTACTAGCTCTATTGAAGGGGATTTATGCTGTCCTTTGCTTTTCTTCTTTTTTTCCCCCCATATAAATATAGATCTATATAGATATCTTGATTTGTCATGCTTTGCCTCAATTTCACAAGCTTTAGCGGAAGATTTTATTCGCATTAATCTTATTATGTATGGTCTTTAGATTGCACCCACAAATATATTTCTTTTGTTTTTCATGGGAAAAAAAAAGCATGATGGTTTAAGGTTTTATCTTCCCTCTTTGAACAAGTCGTATTAAGTTCAAATCTTTCTTCTTTTTTTTTTACCTTTATAGAATGATGAGTAAGAGTTATATTTATGGAGTGATTTTAGTGTTATATCTATGGAGTGATTTTAGTGTTATATCTATGGAGTGATTTTAGTGTTATATCTATGGAGTGATTTTAGTGTTATATTTAATTCTTAGCTATAGCTCACGGCTTTAGGAGTATTTGCTGAATCGTACTGATAAAACTAAAATAAAATAAAATAAGAGGACATTATGATTATCATTTTATTAACAATAATAATAATAATAATCAATAATACTATCATAGCTTTTTTACCCAATAGCTTAGGCTCTAAGTGCTTTAATATATTTCACTTTTTCTTCAGGAAAAGTTTCTTTGAAATTCAGGTTTTCAACTATGAAATGTGTTCTCATGTACAGTAATAATCTAACATTCGTTAAAGGTGTGAATATTTTGTCATTGTAATGAAAATTACGAGGGACCGCTCTCAGTTATTTGTAATGTCACAAATTTATTTTGAAGTGCAAGATGCTATGACAGATATTGTCTGAAAACCGCAGAGGCATATTACAATCTTTCCATGATGTTCACTTTCAGGTGGAAGGGGAGGAAAAGCTTCGCCCAACCATGTCAGCATTGGCTATCTTGTCATGCCGTCCCAATTCACACCCATTCCAGGAGAGACACATTTCTTTGCATGAAGTCATTAAGATTGGACGATCTGTGGCTAGGGCCAGGCCTTCGTCTAGCAATGGAATATTTGACTGTAAGGTCCTATCTCGTCATCATGCCATGCTGTGGTACGAAGCTGGAAAGGTAAGTGATAAACTTTGAGCTAAACCATAAAAATGATTTTACTTTGTTTTGATGTATTATATACAACACGGACCTGTCAAGGGATGCTTTTATTTCTTGCAGAAATGGGACTTAAAAAAAAAAATAAGGCAAATTATAGAGTATTCTTTTGTGCATTTAATGTTTAGCTCATCTGTTTGCTTTTACACCCATCATCATCTCTTTCTACGCCTTTAAATTGCATTGCCATTAATTGGTTTATTTAAATTGGAGATTGGTTAAAACCACTCAGGAACACATGCTTCATCATAGCCTTACCGGTGAAATAATTTTTTATATGGTGCCCATTGTCGAAGCATCTAATCATGGCGTTTTACATCCTCGTCTCTCTTTAGTATAAAATGTCCTCCACTGTATGAGCACAATATGAGTCATTCGGTATACTTCTAATCTAGTCTTATTCCAACAAGCAGCCTCCAATAAATGTCCTCCACTGTATGAGCACAATATGAGTAATACGGTATACTTCTAATCTAGTCTTATTCCAATAAGATAGACTGTTTGGCTTATCATTCTAATGTAAGCTTGTTTACTGTAAAATCAAAACTATGGATGATTTCGAAAGTTCCTACACCCCTGATAGATAGGGTGGATTTGTTATTTTAAATTGCGTCCATAAGTTGACTTTTGGTCACCGGAAACGGTCATCCGAGGTAGTGTATGCTTATGGCGTCCTCGACCTTTTCCTAGCCTGATTTAGCATCGATACTTTTTTCTTTTTTTGGCATTGGCCAGTCTCACGATTATTTTGCAACAGGGCGTAGTCGGAATCATAGGGACCATGAAGGGGATGTCAGTGGCTAGGGGCAACAGACTGTCAGCTGGCATTTGGATCAATGACGTGATGACCTATCGTTCATTCTGTCAATAAGAATCAGAAAATCCCCTTCGTTTTTTTTTTTTTCTTTCTTTTTTTTTTTTTTGCTCCCTTCAAAGTTGGCCCCATCTTTGAAACTCTGGAATCTGTTTTTGAATAACCTTTTCATCGGTGGAGTTTCGATTTCATCCAGTGCAACAATAGATGTGAAGCTGCTTAAAATGGCCGTTACCTTTACTAGTTCAGGTTTGGGTATTTTTATGGGAGGGCGCGAATGGGAAAAGATGAAGAGAAGGGGGGGGAGGGGGGGAGGAAGGGGCACCGGTGCTTTAAAGCCCTTTGGCTGGCATGACCTTCCCATACCAAAGAGGGTGTTCGATCTACAAAAAGAACCATCGGAACTAGAACGGCATTGGTCGTGGTCATGGGTGAGATCACTCAAGAGTAGAGATGTCATGAACGTGTCACTCCCATCCAGTAGTGCCGTTGTTTGGCCGTGGATTTATTTTGGAATGGGACCCATCTTTCTCTTGTATCACCATCGTGTACATGTATTATCATACCAGTCACCTCATCTCACTATACTATATTATGTATATGTAAACAAATCTCTCTTTCCTTCTCTTCCCCCTCCCCCTTTTTTGTTTTCTCTCTCTCTCTCTCTCTGTCTCTATCTCTATCTCTCTCTCTTTATCTCTGTCTGTCTGTCTGTCTCTCTCTCACTCTCTCTCTAT